>JAAGEH010000022.1:12044386-12130073 GCA_011751065.1 Lasiurus cinereus
TATATATATATATATATATATATATATATATATATATATATATATATGCCTAAGCAACCAGATGACTGGATGACTGGATGACCAGCTGGTAGCAATGATGCACACTGACCACCAGGGGGCAGACACTCAATGCAGAAGCTGCCTTCTGGTGGTCGATGTGCTCCCACAGAGGGAGTGCCACTCAGCTGACAGGTGGGCACCAGTGCCACGCTGATGGCTGGATAGGCTAGCTGCAGCTGTGGGAGCCTATCTGGAGGACACGCCCCCTGCGTGCACAAGCTGCAGGGAGGCAGCAACATAGAGGGGCTTGGATGAGCGGGAGCGATGTGGCACCCAACCTGGGCTTGGGCTCCTCCCTGGCCACCTGCTGCTGCTTGCACTACTGCATGCTGTGAGGGATCATCACAGACTACAGGCTGGAGCCCAACAAGCTGGTGGGTAAGGACTGGCTCCACCAGCACGGAGGTCCACTGATCCTTGCAGGCCAGGCCAAAGAACCCCACCAGTGCACAAATCCGTGCACCGGGCCTCTGGTAATATCATAAAGTACATATGAAAATACTGATAGCATTCTCAGGTACTTAATATCAGGATTGTAAGTTGTTCAAAATTCTAATTTGATATCAGATAAACAAACATTTCAATCATTTTTTATGTTTCTGGATCAATTTAATTGAAAAGCATCTTGAGATGATGAGGTATTTGTTTAAAAGAGCTGCTTCCACCACCCCAGCTGGTTTAGCTTAGTGGTTAGAGTATCGGCCTGCAGGACCCAGGTTCCTTTCCAGTCAAGGGCAAATCCCCAATGTGGGGCATGCAGAAGGTAGCCGATCAATGATTGTATCTCATCATTAATTTTTCTATCTCTCCCTCTCCTTCTTCTCAGAAATCAATAAAAATATATATTAAAAAAAGAATAACCAGTAAAATAAATAAATAAATAAATAAAGAACTTGAGTGCATGTATATAAGCCTAACCAATGGACACAGACAACAAGGGGGTGAGGGTATGAGTGGAGGGATGGAAGGATAGTGGGGGGGTAAGGACACATATGTTACACCTTAATCAATAAAGAAATAAAAAAATAAATAAAAGCAAAATAAAGGAACTACTTCCATAACAGTGACTTATCTTTAAAATTAGGGATTACTTATCACTGCACATTCAACACAGTATATAAATAAATTGGGATAGAGATCATTAAAGGGCTGAAACTGTTATCCATAACATTTGACTTCAAATTTTTATGTATATCAAAATTGACTCATGATTTTTTAAGCTCATAAGTAATTTTTTTCATTTTGAATTTATAAAAGTAAAGATATGCTAATAAAAAATACTACTTTATCTTTTAAATTTGTTATTTCTCATAGTGTATCACTTTTAAAGTGTATCTTGGAAAAAATATTTGAAGACCAGTGGTATCGTAAAATAAAATATATATATATATTTGTATATATATATATATATACACAATATATATTAAATCTAAGCCTTACGTCTTCAGCATCTCTCAGATTATTTAATCTCTCTGAACTAAGATTCTCCATGGAAGAGATCTTTTTTTTATAGTGTTCTGATGTGTTTCAAAGGGATAATGTGTATTCTATAATATGGAAATCCTAGTACAATCACCTTTCATGTTATTTCTAGCTAGGGAGGGATCTTATAAAGTCATTCCAATCATTTCATGGGTGAGAAAATGTGTGTATTTTTTTTTTGTACAAACAATATGCCTAAGGTTGGGTGATAGTGTAGGAAGTTTCTAATGAAATTATGAAACACTAATGAATAGATATTAAAACAAGGATCAAATCTCATTTTTATATAATAGTAAAAATAATATAAATGGTTAACTAAGAGGTAGGATTGCATATAACAGTATATATACAATATATTAAAATCCAAAGGTTTAAAGACATATGAATCACTGTCTAGAATTCAGCTTTTCTGTTAGTGTAAGAAATCTGCTTGTCACACATTTAGAAGCAGAGTTGCATATGGCATAGCATTATTTACATAATGTTATATTTGCAAATACATTGCTTGTGACAGATTATCAGTGTTTACAGATATATACATATATTAGTACATATTTATAACTTGTATATTTGTAAAAGGATAAGTGTTCCTTTCTCATTAAACAGAGAGCCTCCTGGTAATATAATGCTACACATTTCTGCAAATATTCACTATCTAAACAATATCTCTCACTTGGCATACTCAAATGCCATATGTTTTATCATTCAACAATTTATTACAATTTCAGAAAATGTTAAATGGAATTGTGTGAAGTAATAAAAATGAACTGTGAGAATTTATACTTACACTTCTACATTGCTCACTGCCTCATGTTTATGTAGTTTAGCAGCACATACATTTGTCTCCTCTGTCAGAGATAATTTCGGTACGTTTGCAAAGTCACATCCCTAGACAATGCAGGAACTAACGTTTGAGCCAGATGAGGACTTTCAGTGGAAAACTTATTAGTATCAGATCATTAAAAGGGGCAAGTTTTCCTACTACTTGAGAAAACCCTAAATATTCTCCACAAGCAAAACTACAATAAAAATTATAAAATGGGGGGGAGGGGTGATCCCATTAAAAAATATGAAAAGTACATGACCCCTCCATAATTTTTCAAAATATGGTAACATAACTCCCAAAATTGTTGGTCCAAAATGAATTTATTGTTTTGTGTTTTGTTAGTAAAGGCTACTTATTGTTCATCTTGTGTGTTTAAAAGGCAGATTGAAAATTCTTTCTGATGGGCACACTGCACCTTAATGGGAAAAGTACTCATTTAGAAGTCAGAGGACCCCTGCTTTTGAATTTTGTCTCTAATACTTATTAGCTGAATGGACTTGGTGAGATTTCTGAATATTTCTAAGCCTCAGTTCCTTGAATGTGGAATAAGGAAAACCTATTAGGATTTCCACTTCCAAGAGAAAATAATGGGGACCAGATTGACCCTACTATCTGAAACAACAGAAAAGGAAAAACAGAGGAAATATATGAAATGGGTTAATTTTCAGACATCAGATATTGGACAATGACAAACAGTGGTATCTGAGAGAGGGGAGTCAGTGGGAGAAGCCCAGGACAGCCCCAGAATTCTGGTGGAGGATTTCTAGGTCACAGCTCAGAATGGGTGAAACCACAGGGAGACCCTGCAGTCTCCCAGAGTTGAGGGGACAGAGAGGGCAGCCCAGGGCAACCAGGGAGCCAGAGTTAGCAGAGCAAAGGATACAACAGAAGAGAGCAGGAGAGAGAGAGAGAGAGAGAGAGAGAGAGAGAGAGAGAGAGAGAGAGAGCGCTCTGGAAATTTGCAGATCTGTTCCAGTCTTTAGCTGAATAGAAAAATCAGTATCTGCTAAGATAAGAGCAGGGAAAATTCTGTCTGGAATTAAAAGCACACTTCCCTAGAGCTCACACAAGCCTAGGAATGGTTTTTATCCCTACCAACCGTAGGTAAAAAATAAATAAAAAAATAAAAAAATCTTGCCATTCAAAAGAACAGTAGGTAGAGAAAGGATTGCCAAACTCTAGCCCCTGGGCCAGCCTGACCTGTGTTCAGAGTGTTAATGGCACACAGCCACGCCCACTCATTTGCATAGTGTCTAAACCTGGTTTCCTAGCAGCAGGACTGGGTATTTGCAACAGGGAACATATGGCCTGTGAATCCTAAAATACTGACCATCTGACTCTACAGGAAAGTAATTGCGGAAGGAGTGTTCCCTCAGTAGTGAGGCAACCTCAGCCCACCACGCTCTGGATCCGCTCCTCTTCACTAAAGTCCACGGAGCTATCTAGTTGGTTCATGTAAAAACCCATTTAATCTTCCCTCCAGCTCCGTGAGATAGTTAGTTTTCCCCTTTTCCCAGAGGAGGAAACTGGGACAAGAAATTAACAGCAAGCACGAGACACCTGGCTGATCAGATGTGATGTCAGAGTTCAAAGCCATCTAAGTCCAGAGACCAGAATTTAAACATCATGTTATTCTGCCTCTCCTTTTAAAAGTAGTATTCAGTTTCATATTGATTTATGGTCTACTGGGAGAAGTGATCCATTTTCTATGAATATTGAAATAATCCCATTAATGACCACTTGACAGTGTTTGACTCAGTGCTAAGGCACGGAATCCTGTTACTAGTTACCAATTCGGTGTCTCGGAAAGAAGAAAGGAAAAGAGAATATCCCTACTATTATCTGCCAGGTGTCTTATGCACAAGGGGGTATTCTAGATGCCTGTATGTTCCTAATGGGATCTGAGACTCCAACCCTACCTAGATATGAATTATGTGAGCATCTGCAGGGCCCTTATTTCTGCCATTTATTTTAAGTCCCAGCCTGATTAGAAACTGAAATAAGAATAGAAGGAAGCAAGCTAACCTCTTTTATCATCTAAGGCATATGGCAGAGCCAATCTAAGTTTTTTCCTCCTAAAAGCAAGTCCTTTCTATCACATCAATTTCCTGAGAAAGAAAGCCACAAGGAGAGAGGCTAAAATATAAGGGAAAAGGTGACCAGATGACCCTGCTCAATTATTTATAGTCCCATTATTTATCCCTCTTTTAGAGTGGCTCTATTGTGTATGCAAGACCATTTTGTCCTCGAGTAGAATATGGGCCTCTCTGATACTAGAGAAAGGAACTGGAATGCTAAAGAAAATCAGATTATGGATCTCCCTTGTAGACCCCAGTCTATGACTGATACCTGGAATGAAGTAAATTATACTCTAGAAGTTGGGCAAGGTCTTTCCCTTTTAATCATTACAGAACTATGAGTTTTGTTTCATTTCTCCCATTCTAAAGAGTTTTGAGAGTTTTAGTTACACATATATACTAATAAATATACACATGTGTAGTCTTTGCAAGTCTGAGTTGCATTTCATTTAATCCTTAACCCTAGACCATTGTAAAGGAAAATTTTTAGAAATTCACAGGGATTATACCTTGTCTTTAAAAAAGACAAAAAAAAACCAGCTATATTTTAAATTTTGGTTGTGTCATGTTAAGCCCTGTGTTAGAAGCCATTTTACTTACCTGATGGAAAATATGAAAAATAATATTGTTCTAATAGTAGGGACACCTTGAAAACTCTAAAGGCATATTAACCAAAGATATATTATTCAGGGATAATATTCATAGTTGTATAAAGTATTATGACTATAAACCAGTTTTGATTGTTTACAAGTATTGTTCACTCTGAATGGTTGTTGACAAGGGAATATCAGTTGTTAAGTATTTAGACAATTATCCCAGCAATGAGTCATCAATTCTGAGAACTGAAATGTATTTGAATTATATAAATTATGACAAATTAATATAAATAAATTACTGACTTTAAAAAAGAGTAAAATGTATACATGTTACAAAGGCTGTTTCTTTCAGATAGTGTGGTGAAGGCCGGCAACAGGGTACAGGTGTTGGCGAGAAGGGGATATGGGGAGGAAAAGTGGACATCTGTAATACTCTCAATAATAAAGATAAATTTACAAAAGAAAGGTTATATACTTAAACTAATGACATCATTGCACAAACTGCAAAGCCTCCCTTTTGGAATTGTCTTTACAGTTTAAAAAAATAACTATTTAATATCCCTAATACTCATAAATATTTTTTCTGAGTCTGGATTGAATTTGCAGAGACATCTACAAATTATTCACATCTTATGAGTCAGCAAAGGATATTTGAGTCAATCACAAAGTGAGCCTCTAGAGAATAAAGATTGTCGTTCATATTTGATTTGTAACATGAAATTGAGCAGGGCACTTAATCTCTGTTGACCTCAACTCTATCATCTCTAAAATGAGAGGCTTGGCCTGGCCCGCATGGCTCAATGATTGAGGGTTGACCTATGAACCAGGAGGTCATGATTTGATTTCCAGTCAGGTTACATGCTCGGGTTTTGGGTTTGATCCATAGTCTAGGGTGTGCAGGAGGAAGGCAATAAAGGATTTTGTCTCATTATTGATGTTTCTATCTCTCTTCCTCTCTTTTCCTCTCTGAAATCAATTATAAAAAAAAAAAAAGAAGAAGAAGAAGAATTAAAGACTTAATTGTAAGACCTGAAACCATAGAAATCTTAGAAGAAAACATTTGGTTTGGTCATGCTAAGCCCTGAACAATTCTTATAGCATTTTTTTTTCTGGTTTATCTTCTTGAGTAAGATAACAAAAGAAAAAGTAAACATATGTGGCTACATCAAACTAAGTTTTTGCACAGCAAACTGTCAACAAAATGAAAAGACATTTTTAAAAAAATTTAGCCTCAAATATAAATGACATCTGTATTGCTCAGCAATACCAATTTTTAAAATACATTTTTATTGATTTCAGAGAGGAAGAGAGAGGGAGAGGGAGATAGAAACATCAATGCTGAGAGAAAATCATTGATTAGCTGCCTTCTGTATGCCCTAGGCTGGGGATTAAACCTGCAACCCAAGCATGTGTCCTGACCAGTAATCAAACCATGACCTCCAGGTTCATAGATTGATGCTCAACTACTGAATGACTGGGAAAATACAAATTTTTAATCTTGCACACCTAGCAACATATTCAGTCCCTGTTACAACAGGAGTTTTGACCAAAAAAAAAAAAAGTAGAAACTCCAACATTTTAGTAAATCAATAACTCAATCAAACTCTTTTTGTAAGGACTATATGAGAATATGAGATAGTAAGAATCTGACTGATTATAGTTAAACAGGAGCAGGAAATTACTTACCAACCTTCCAAATATTAGCCTTGTGCAGAGCCAATCAACTACTGCAGCTGCAATTATCTGGATTCTACAAAAAAAAGTCACAATTGTGCTATTAATTTCTCAATATTGTATAGTATTTTTCAACAAGTGTGGTTTTCATTGTTGCTTAACTCTCTAATGTAGTTGTACTACATCCTATCTAATAAAGAGGGAATATGCTAATTGACCATCAAACCCTCACAAAGATGGCTGTACTCACAGCCCATAAGGGGAAAATATGCTAATTGACTGCCATGCTCTCAAAGACGGCAGTTCCCACAGCCATAAGATGGTGGCGCCCAGTTCCCTCAGCTCCACTGGGGTGGCAGGCATACAGCATGGCCAGGCCTGCCCCCAGGGGTGTCTGGCCACTCCACATACCTGCCTCCAGGAGTCCCCTTAGCCCCCCAGCAGTCCAGGACCAGCCTGAGGCACACACAAGCCTCAGATATTGACTGGCCAGCTGCCCAGGGCCAGCCCAAGGCACAGACAAACCTTGGATGGCAGCTGCCCAGCCACAAAGGGCCGCTGGAGGCTCAGGTAACCAGGGCTGGCTGAGTCTTGCGCTGCCAGCAGTGGCAGCAGCAGAGGTGTCACCTTCCCCTGATCGCTAGGTCACCTCCCGCCCTTGAGGGCTTCCAGACTGTGAGAGGGGGCAGGCCAGGCTGAGGGTCTCCCTCCAGTGCATAAATTTTCATGCACTGAGCCTCTAGTAGTAGTATATTTGTAACATTGTAGGCATAGATGACAAAAAGTGCTTGGAAATACTTTCACATGCAGATAAAGTATTTCTTTGAAAATCTATCACAAAGTCTATATTCATAATTATATATAACTTCAATCTAGAAAATGTCCAAATTATAATAAATTCCAAATGAATGCCATTACACTGAGTGGCCAGATTATTATGATCCTGAACACATAATAATCTAGCCAAGCAGTGAATATCCTATATAATAAAAGGCTAATATGCAAATTGTCCCCTTGACCAGGAGTTCAACTAGCAGGCAGGCAGACCAACTGCCCATGTCCCCTCCCCCTGGCTAGGCTGGCTGGACACCACCAATGCATGAATTCATGCACCAGGCCTCTAATATATACATATGTATACACACACACACACACACACACACACACACACACACACACATACACACACACACACTGAATGGCCAGATTATTATGTATTCAGAGATCATAATAATCTGGACACACAGTGTGTATTTGATGAAGTTTTACTTTATACTAGAGGCCTGGTGCATGAAATTCGTACACAGGGTGTGTCTGTGTGGGGGGTGTGTGCATCTCTCAGTCCAGCCTGCACTCTCTCCAATTTGGGACCCCTCAAGAGACATCCCACTAGGATCAGGCCTAAATGGGCAGTCGGACATCCCTCTCACAATCCAGGAATGTTGGCTCCCAACCACTCACCTGCCTGCCTGCCTGATTGCCCCTAACTGCTTCTGCCTGCCAGCTTGATCACCCCTTAAACACTCCCCTGCCAGCCTGATCAACATCTATCTGCTCCCTGGCCAGCCTGATTGCCCCTAACTGCCTTCCCCTGCTGACCTGGTCACCCCCAACTGCCTCACCTGCTAGCCTGGTTGCCACTAATTGCTCTCCTCCGATGGCTTGGTCACCCCTAATTGTCCTCCCCTGCTGGCCTGGTTGCCCCCAACTGCCTCCCCTGCAGTTCTTGTCCCCCCAGTGGCCCTCCCTAGCAGGCCTTATCTCTCCCAACTGCCCTCCCCTGCAGGCCTGGAACCCCCAACTGCCCTCCCCAGCTGGCCATCTGTGGCAGCCATCTTGTGTCCATATGGGGGTGACCATCCTTGACTACAAGGGGTGGCCATTTTATGTGTTGGGTTGATGGTCAATTTGCATATTACCTGTTTATTATATAAGATAGTATTAATGTAATGAAGACTTGTGTAATGTATTTAGTTATATGCATATAATAATTTACAAATGCCAAATTATTTTTCAACACATTAAAAACTTTAAAAAGGTTCATATCTATATACTAAGTGTCAGAAATAAGTTTCATAACTAGCTGTATCTTCATTTTACCTATGCAATAAAATATTTGAATGCATATAATTAGCTATGCCCATATGTTTGCAGATATAATAAAAATTACATATACATGTGAGCATAGCTAACTTTGAAATATGACAATGGCATTTTATGCCTATATTACTTTAGAAAATGCATTTGTATAAAGAAATAAGATAATCGGAACTTTGAGTTTTTCTAAGGTACATAAAATTATTGTACTAAGAAGAATGTATTATTTTAACTTAATAGCATATAATAGTTTACCATTTAAAATTAATATGGTTAAAATTTACAGTCCACACATACTTCATAGCCTAAAGTCAAGTAACCCAAGCATTTGTCTTCTTTTAATAGACTTTATATACAAAATTAAATAGATAATCATCCTTAATCTGCCAAGCTGATACTTTTAAATAGGATAGTCCTTTAAGGGAAATTGTAGTTCAACAGATGTTCAAATAGCATGGCACTGTTGAAGCTAAAGCCTGCACAGTTGGCGCTTGTGATAACTTGCAGTTATACTTATCTAAAATTAAATTTCAAGCAATATTTAAATATGATTTACTCAGTATGCTTGAGCTCAGAAGTATCTTTTCACACTTGTAATATAAGAAGAGTATAAATAAAAATAGTTTAAAATCATCTTCATACAACATCCCTTACTATGCACTTCCCTACCCCACCCCCAAAACTGAAAAGAAATAGTGTGGTATTGGTATTATGAAAAATCAAAACTGTAAATGTTTTAAATAATGAGTTTGATAAACATCTCTGAATAATAGATAAGCATTTCATGCCATGCCTTCTATCCAAGAATTTTATCATTCTCTCTTTTGTATTTCTATTGGTCTAATTGTAGAAATTTTGTTAATTCAGTTGACATGTATTTATTATAAGACTACTAACTTCCAGGTACTGTTCTAAATTCTGAGATTTAGTGATTTAAATTAGATTATTTTATTGACAAACCAAATTGAAGCAATAGACATGAGCCTGAAGGTAATAACTGGGAAAACTGTAAGTTAAGCTGTTCTGCATGTAATATGCTCAGTATACCATCAGAGCATAATTTACATTAGGCCAAGCCAAGCAAACAAATATAAAACACATGGGCAACTGTGTAGACTCACCCCCAACCCCACTCCTCTGTCCAGGGCAAGAATGGAAGCAGAGAGAACAGTGAGGCTGTCCATGCTATGACTCAGCGACATACCAAGAGTAGGCTTTCAGAGACCCTTTGTGGGGTGCACTATCTGCAGAGAATGGAAAATAATAATAAAACCATCCTGAAGAAGGCCTGCTTTTGACTATCACCATAATTTCACCAGTTTTAAACATTGGTGATTAAATACTTATCCCCAAAGGCAAATGCTTCGGTTGCCCCCTCCACCTTTTTATGCCAGTGGACACAGGTGACAACTGAGAAACTGTTAAAATGCCATCATATATTTGAAGGCAGTCAGCATAATTTGCTGATGAATAGATCTAATCTATGATAAAATGCAAGCTCAAGCATATTTTCTGTAGCATTCAGGTGAAATAAGACACCGTGATAAATACTTTATAGCATGTAATATGTATGTAATAAGCTTTACATATGGTCTAAGATTCGTTAGTAGATTACTAGTATGTACTACTTCATTGGTTTTTCTTTCAGTTAATTTGCCAGTTCTATGCTAATCTTGTTTCTTTGTCATATGTTTTAATACCAGGTAAATTAAGTTCCATTTAATTAATATTCTTTTTTGTAAGAGTTCTTGATTATTCTTGCTTATTGATTAATGTATTTGGTTTAAGATGCTTTTGCCTACAAGCATCAGGAACCCCAACATGGACTGATAATAAGGAACTTTTAAATCTCACATAAGAAAAAATCCACAGGTAGGGCCAGCTTTGGATTTGGCTGACTCAGCAAATCTGAGATGTTTTCAAGGAGTCAAGCTCTTTCTTTCTCCCTGTTCTGCCATCCTTGGTGTTGGAATTGAGGTGGTCCTGGCATCTCCAAAGATCATAATGCAAGGAGACAAGATCTGGGAAAGGGATGAGACTGTCTTCCTGTGGCTCTCAGAAGACAGGCAACTGCCTCTGGAAGTCCCCTAGTAGACTACCCTCGTGTCCTTTGAGCCAGAATTGGGTCATGTGCACATTTCAGAATGAGGCCCTAGAGAGGGGAATGATTAATTTTGTATCCTACAGTGGTGCCAGCTTCCCTCTGGGTACCTGTATGCCTGTGTTTGGTGAGGGAGGGAATGTAGAAGAGAAGGAGGGCAACAAGAAAACAAAGAAACTAGGCAGTCATGAAAGGTCTAACTACTAGACAACATAAAAGAATATAGGAGTAAGAGAGAATCTACCAAAGAATTTATTTTGAAGGAGACTAGAGGAACATTGCTTTGGATAGGAAAGAATAAACCAAAGCATAAATAAATAAATAAATAAATAAATAAATAAATAAATAAATTGAACTAAAGCAGTGACTTTAGAACTTTACTATGAAGACAACCCACAATAGGAAATTCATTTTCTATCACTACCCTAAAACACAATTTTATACATTATGAGTGTAGCCATGTGTCTATATATATATATATATATATATATATATATATATATATATATATATATATATTTTTATGATTATTTATAGTATATGTAATATAACTAGAGGCCCCGTGCCTGAAAATTATGTTTGTGGGGTGGGGGTGGGGGTGGGGGGTTGTCCATCAACCCAGCCTGCACCCTCTCCAGTCTGGAACCCCTCAAGGCAGTCAGACATCCCTCTCACAATCTAGGACTGCTGGCTCCCAACTGCTCACCTGCCTGCCTTCCTGATTGCCCCTAACTGCTTCTGCCTGCCAGCCTGATCACCCCCTAACCACTCCCCTACCATACTGATTGATGCCTAACTGTTCCCCTGCAGGCCTGGCCACCCCTAACTTCCCTCCCCTGCAGGTCTGACCATTCCTAACTGCCCTCCTCTGCAGGCCTGGTCCCCTCCCCACAACTGCTCTCTCCTATAGTCCTGGGTCCCCCCCAACTGCCCTTCCCTGCAGGCCTGGTCACCCCCAACTGCCCTCCACTGCTGACCTGGTCACCCCTAACTGCCCTCCCTTGCAGGCCTGGTCTCTCTCCTGCTGGCCATCTTGTGGCAGCCATCTTGTGTCCACAGTCAATCTGCATATTACTCTTTTATTAGATAAGATAGAGGCCTGATTCATGGGTAGGGGCCAGCTGGTTTGCCCTCAAGGATGTCCCAGATCAGGGTGGGGGTTTCCTTGGGGTGTAGGGTGGCCTGGGAAAGGGGCCTGTGGTGGTTTGCAAGCCAGCCATGCCTCCTGGCGACCAAAGCAAAGACCCTGGCATCTTAGATTTATTTTTCTTCTATAATTGAAACTTTATAGCCTTGAGCAGAGGCTAGGGCAGGCCAGGACAGGCAGAAAGCTTGGCTTTCTCCATTGCCGAGGAAACCCAAGCCTGCTGCTCTCTCCATGGCCACAGCCATTTTTGTTGGTATTTATTTATGTTCTATATTTAAAACTTTGTAGCCTTGAGTGGAGTCCACGGCCAGCCAGGGTGTGCAGGAAGCTTGGCTTCCTCCATTGCTGGGGAAATCCAAGCCTCCTCTTTGCTCAGTGGCCTCAGCCATTTTGGTTGGGTTAATTTGCATAATTGCTCCTGATTGGCTGGTGGGCATGTCTTGTGGGTGTAGCAGAGGTACAGTGAATTTGCATATTAGTCTTTCATTAGATAGATATATACTATGTATTAGGTATAAATAACCCCTTTTTTAGTCTAAGGAAATAAATTTTAAAGTGTTGAGCTCAGAAGTGAGTTGACGAATGTTTATTTTAACTTTCTTTTGAGAAGTTCTATCTCAAAGGCAGGCAGTATTTTGCATTTTGGTCATTTTTCTTTTTTAGACATAATGAGGGTAGGGACTCTACAACTGTAGGCAATCGCTTTGAGCTCTGAGCACTTTGAAGAGATTAGCCCCATTGATATTCTCTTCATTTTTTGGAGAGAAATGCTGCCTTCCCCAGGGTATAAGAAGATGGACAGCTATTGAATACAAACTGCTTTTGTCTAGCAGATAGTATGGTATTAAGTATTCTCTTCTCGAAGACATATATGCAATATTAGAAAGTTCTGTAAGATGATCGGGAGCCTCATTACACTGACTTGTTCATTTTGTCTGAACCTGCAAAGTTAAATTTGGTATAATTTGCCTGGAAAATATCCTTACAGGGGTTAGAAACTGGATTGTATTATTATTAACCCAGCCAACTTGGTGATGAACAAGTTAATTATCTGGGAGATACAAAGGGGGAAAATGGTGTGATTTCTGCCAGCAAGGCAATGAGAAATATACAAATGAACTCTTTGGAAGTCTGTGTACACAATAGGATTTTACTGGACAGTGACCTATCTCTCCTGTGTGAGTTCAATCAAAGCTGTCTTCTTTTGATTTACAAATATTACATTTTGCTAGAATTCAGTTAAAGCCATATAAATAATAGGTTTTGTGCCAGGTGATTTCACATGCATTATATTGTTGTTCCTTCAGAGAGGTTCAAGTAAAAACATCAATTTAAAAGGCTTTCTGTCACTAAAAAGAGGTCTTGTGTGGGAGAGGGTCACATCTATATATATAAAGAAGTAATATGCTAATTAGTCCTAATTGGTCCTGATCGTGACTGGTCAAAGGTGCACAGGCACAGGAGCTGGTGGGCAGGAACTTGAACCACCAGGACATGAGGCTGGAGGGGTTGTCAGGATGGGCCATGGCTGACCCCCTGGCAGAAGCATCTGTAGGTGTGCAGGCCCTCTGTGCAGCCCAGCCCAGAGGGGGGCATCAGGATAGACTGTGGCAGACCCCTCAGCAGAAGCTTGCATAGGCCTGTGGCACCACCCAGCCCAGAACAGGGCATTACGATGGGGGTGGGGCCTCAGCAGACAGTTCTCAGCACTCCTACTTTGGGGTCTGAATGTGCAGAGAAGAAGGGAAAGCACATAGGCAGTTAGGGGGATCAGGCCAGGAGGGGAGAGCAGATAGGCAGTTAGGGGGATCAGGCCAGGAGGGGAGAGCAATTAGGACCATCAGACCAGCAGGGGAGCAATAGGGGCATCAGGCAGGCAGAAGAGCAGTTGGGATCATTAGACAGGCAGGCAGGTGAGCACTTAGGAGCCAGTGGTTCTAGATTGTGAGAGGGATCCCAGATTGGAGACAGTGCAGGCCAGGCTAAGAGAACCTCCAATCCTGTGCATGAATTTCATGCACTGGGCCACTAGTGTACATAAGAAAATGACAAATATGTATCTACAAGTATATATTTAATTCTAGTGCTGCAGTTCTATCCCGTGTCTGGCTTCAATACAAGAGCTTCATCTACTGATTAGCTTGCTCTTTCAAGCAATCAGATAGACACTGAAACTTTTGAAGGTCAGTGTATTCTTCCCTTTCTGAAAGCATCCTCTTACGTTTAACAGCTTAGCATGTTCCTGTTGCCTTGTGTTCCCTTGCTCTGTTATACATACTAGCACATTAAAAGAAATATTACTTTTATTCAGAGAAGGTAATAAAAACCTGTGATTTAGCCCTACCTAGTTTGGCTCAGCGGATAAAGTGTCAGCTTGTAGATTGAAGGGTCCCAGATTTGATTCCAGTCAAGAGCAAATGCCCAGGTTGCAGGCTTGATCCCCAGTAGGGGACTTGCAGGAGGCAATCGATCAATGATTCTCTCTCGTTATTGATGTTTCTATATCTCTCTTTCTCTCCCATCCTCTCTGGGATCAATAAAAATATATTTATAACAAAACAAAACAGAAAAAAAAACGTGATTTAGGAAACAAGCTTTTTATTTATGCTATTCTGACTGTCTTCAGGATATCACAAGTATTGATTCATTGCAGGTAAACTGGATATGTGAAATAGAAGTGGCATACTCTAAGTTCATGATTATATACTGTGGTTTGACACTGTGAACTTGATGACTTGACATGTTGCTGTGCCTCTTTGACCAAAACCTTCGAAATGATCTACCTAGAAGAGGACCTGCAATATCATTTTATACATTTCTTAATTTCTCCTGCCATCTTTCTCTAATGTCCTAATTCCAGCCCTAAGATCATCATCAGAGATCCTGGGCATGTACCATGTGGCACTGAGACAGAACAAAAGGGATGGGTGTAGGACTTCTTGAAAGATTGCTGGGTCAGAAAATTGCTATTCTGCCTTTATCTCCAAGAGCACCACTTGGGACCCCAATATTCTGTGACTCCTCAGCCCTTGACACTAGAGTCAATGAGATTTTTCCAAGATCATTACAATTTACAAGGTAATATGATAAAGTAAGAAAATTCCAATCTATAAGTCTTGTCACTTTTGCTTAGGGCCGCTGCCTTAGTTATGTTGGACCTTAACTGTGGATGGTGAAAACTTGGGAGACCAACTTTTGCCTCCTTAGCATTAGGCTAGGTTGTTTATGGGTGCTTAGAATGTTAAAGGGCTCCTTTTCAGGGTGCTTTTCTCTAACTTACAAAATGTGTTCTGTGTTCAGTTGCATTTTGCTGAGTTATTTTGCAATTCCCTGGTAAATGATAGAAATAATAATTATTTCAATACATATTATTGATTGATAACGACCAAGCAAATGTTTATTGAGAGCCATTAATCTTAGTCATTATCAGTGATGAGAACTTTTTTCCTGAGCTTTTCAGGTTATTTTTGAAAAGCCCCCATTAAAGTCATTTAAAGTTTAAATTTGAGCATAGAATCCAACACTTTTGCCTGGCTTTTACATGAGAGTTGTAGGTCTTTGCACTTGTCTAGTGTACCAGAACATTAGTTCTCCTCCTATGTGGTAAAATTTTTTATCTTGTTTCATAGATTTAGTGGGTCCACAAATTGCTAGTGGAAGAATCAGGTTTGGAAAGACTCATCTGTAACTGATTATCACTGTATAAAATATTAACTGAAGTTCTTAAGAACAATAAATAAATATTGCATACTATAAGTGAAAAATAATGTTAAAGACTTAAAAAATGAGTTTTTGTTACTTGCATGTTTTAAATCCATCCAAAAATGCCAACTCCTCACTCACTTCAGTCCAGGGTGAGGAGTGCTCTCCTCCATCAGCTGTGGCCTGGGGTGACAAAGGCCCTTTCATTTTCAGCACCCAGTTTCAAAGGTCACTCTGGATGCCAGCTTCTAGCAGTAGACAAGGGAAGGGAAGAAAAAAACAGAAAGCCTGTTCCTTATCTACCTTGGCACAGATGTACAAATAAGTCTTTTCTATTACCAGGGCCAGTTGCTATAGACTGTTATCCCTTAAACATGAATACGGGTTGGAAAATTACAGGCTAGCCCTGTGGGAGATTGTAGAAATTACAATGCAAAAGTTCTCCAAACAGATCTTCATATGCCCCGCTTGTCAGTTCATTCTACCCTGTAGTTGTCATTTTCTAAAGGAAGCTGCTAAGTTGTCTTTGAAAGGTTCATCTTAGCAAATGCCGGTTCCAGCTCCACACAAAGAAAACGAAATAACCCTATAATTGTGTGGATTTTTTTTAAAAGTAATCTAACAAGAAAAGGTTCTTCTTTCCCTTTGATTCCAAAGAATGTACAGTTGTACATTGTCTTCCTTTGGGAGCTCAATAAGACAATCTTCCTCTGAGTCTTTCAAGTGTCTCATATAACAATAGAAGTGCAGTAATGGTCAATTTTTTTTTTTGAGCTTCCTGGACTTAAATCCCCTAGAGAGACTCTAGTGGATTTACTGTGTATGTTTGTGTTTATACATATGTTTTTATAAAATAGTTTTTTAAACAATACATACTTTTCTTTTTTTTTAATTCTTTATTGATTGAAGTGTTGCATAGTGTCCTTATGCCCTCATTGCCTCTCCAACCCCTACTTATGACCTCACTCTCCTGGTGTCTGTGCCCATTGGATAGGCTTATAGGCATGCATACAAGTCCTTTGGTTGAGTTCTCCCCTTTACCCTCACCTTCCCCTACCTTCCCTCTGAGGTTTGACAGTCTGATCTATGTTTCTCTGTCTCTGGATCTGTTTTTGTTCATCAGCTTATGTTGTTCATTATATTCCAAAAATGAGTGAGATCATGTGATATTTATATTTCTCTGGTTGGCTTATTTCTTTTAGCATAATGCTCTCCAGTTCCATCCATGCCATTGCAAATAGTAAAAATTCCTTCTTTATACTGCAGCATAGTATTCCATTGTGTAGATATTCTACAGTTTTTTAATCCATTCATCTGCTGGTGGGCACTGAGATTGTTTCCAAATCTTAGCTATTGTAAATTGTGCTGCTATGAACATAGGGGTGAACATATCCTTTCTGGTTGGTGTTTCTAGTTTCTTGGGATATATTCCTAGGGGTGGGATCATTGGGTCAAATGGGAGTTCCATTTTTAGTTTTTAATCAACATCATCAAAATGTCCATACTACCCAAAGCAATCCATAGATTCAATGCATTTCCCATTAAAATACCAATGGCATGCTTGAAACTTGTTTGGCTCAGTGGGTAGAGCATCGGCCTGCAGATTGAAGGGTCCCAGGTTCGATACCTTGGTTGCGGGCACATCCCCAGTAGGGACGTGCAGGAGGCAGCTGATCAATGTCTCTCTCTCATTGATGTTTCTAACTCTCTATCCCTCTCCCTTCCTCTCTGTAAAAAATCAATAAAATATATTTTAAAAAAATACCAACGGCATTTTTCACAGACTTGGGATGAACTCTCTAAAAATTCATCTGGAATAAAAAAATAAAAAAAGACCCCAAATAGCTGCAGCAATCCTGAGAAAGAAGAAAAAGTAGGAGGGATATCAATAGCAGATATGAAACTGTATTCAAAACTGTTCTCAAAACTGCTTGGTACTGACCCAAGAACAGACATATAAACCAATGGGATAAAATAGAGAACCCAGAAAATGACCCAAACCACTCTGCTCAATTAATATTTGACAAAGGAGGTAAGAACATATAATGGAGTCAAGACAGTTTCTTCAATAAATAGTGTTGGGAAAATTGGACAGATACATGTAAAAAAAAAAAAATAAAATTAGGCCAACTTACCCTAGATACTTTTCTTTGAAGTTACAAAATTGTTTTTTTTTTCCTAGACATTATTAGCAGGTATATTGGGCTAGAATTTTATGCTAGGTTATTTTTTATTTATATTTTTGCAATGTTTCTTATTTATTTATTTATTTATTATTAGTGCTAAACTCTAATTCCAGGAACATTTATTAGAAAATTAATTAAGGTCTAATTTCAGGAATATTTAGATGGAACATTTATTAGAAAATTAATTAAGGTCTAATTTTAAGAATAATGTTGGTAATACTCTGTTAATGACAACTCTCAATATGTGAGTATTATACTAATTAAAAAGGAAAGCCATCTTTCTTGCCAAGAAATATAAAGTTAGGCTGTTCTTCATGTGCACCCTATATTTGTTTAAGCTCAAAACACTGTTGTTTTTTACTTCTTTTTCTTAACATATGGACTGTCACCAAGTGCTATTTGGCTTGAGAAATAGCTGCAAAATGTTCCCCCTAGAACTGGCTTTAAAAAGACCGGCCTGACCAGCAGTTCCCTTCTTCAGAACCCTTGCTGGGAGCTTCTGTTCTACCAGCCATTTCTGCAGCACCCTCAGGAGTCTCCATCTTTACTCTGTAGATTCGTCTCCTTTTCTGAGTGGAAAATCCTAATTTGTTCTCTAATTCTATATTCAAATAGCACCTTTTCTAATATCACTCTCTCACTTCTACTCAATTCCGTTCCCTGGAGCAGAATAAATTCCTTTCTCATCTATGCTCTTATTGCGCTTTGAATGGATCTCTATTACGTATCAAATTGCATTAGCATTAATTTGTGTTTCACCTGCCATCTCCCTTGCAGGATTGAATTCCTGGAGACAGGCACACTTATTCACCCTTCTGTTCCTCATTTTTTTGTCACTGTGCCTCCTAATGGCCTATTGTGGGTGCCCAATAAAGGTCTATGGGATTATGTTGAAGTTAATTTTATGCTGAAATAGATGAGGTTAAAGCAGAAAGAATTTGGGAGCTATCTTTGGCCTGAGACATTTGCATATAATAATGAAGTTTACATAGAGTGATTACATTGTAAAGTTTATAATCAGAATGGTAAAATCTAAAACATGAGGACACTGATCATTCAATTTCAGAATTTCTCACTTAGCATTCCCTTAAAGAGAATGGAAATTTTTGGATTTGAGAAAGCCAGATTATTGAAAACATGGTAAGATTTGTTGCAAAGACCTTTTATTAAAAAAATAATAATTGCACTTGCTTTCCAGTTTGTGTTGATGTGTTTATAGTAGGAATAAATATTAGTATTGTGCTTTATTGGGTATTGACAATACTTCTGCTAAGGTCAAATTAACATTATAATGAAGTTTCATAATAATTAATTAAAACCATGAATTTCTTCCTATAAACAGAAATGTAATATGACTTAATGATGTCCAAATGTACTCAAAATATATTTTAAGTGGTAAAAGTAGGATATGGATATGTGTATGTATATTCTAATTTTGTGAAATATCTATATATGTATCATCTTATCTAATAAAAGAGTAATATGCTAATTTACCATACATCTGCTACACCCAAAAGCCATGCCCACCAGCTAATCAGAGCAAGTATGCAAAACCCAACCAAGATGGCTACGGCCACAGAGAGAGCAGGAGGGAAGCTTAGGTTTCCCCTGGTGATGGAGGAAGCCAAGCTTTCTGCTCACCCTGCCTGGCCCAGGCCTCCACTTAAGGCAACAAAGCTTCAATGGCTGTGCGAGCACAAGGCTTGACTCTGCTCCAGGCTACAAAGTTTCAGTTGTAGAAGATAAATAAATCCCAGATACCAGGGACTCAGCTTGGGTTGCTGGGAGGTATGGCTGCCTGCAAACAACACAGGCTCCTCACCCAGGCCACTCCACACTGCAAGGGAATACCCACCCTGATCCAGGACACCCTCCAGGGCAAACCAGCTGGCTTCCACCCATGCAGATTGACCATCACTCCAACACACAAGATGACTGCCCCCATGTGGTCAAAAGATCCTGTCCCCATGTGGACACGAGATAGCCACTACAAGATGGCCAGCGGGGGAAGGCAGTTGGCAGGGACCTGGCCTGCAAGAGAGGGAAATTGGGGGGTGATCAAGCCTGCAGAGGAGAGCAGTTAGGGGTTACCAGGCTGGCAGAGGAGGGCAATTGGGGGTGACCACGCCTGCAGTTGTGGGGGACCCAGGCCTGCAAGGGAGGGCAGTTAGGGGTGATCAGGCCCACAGGGGAGGCAAATAGGCTGGCAGGGGAGCAGTTAGGGGAAAACAGTCTGGCAGGGGAGCAGTTAGGCATCAATCAGACTGGCAAAGGAGTGGTTAGGGGTGATCAGGCTGGCAGGCAGAAGAGGTTAGGGGCAATTAGGAAGGCAGGCAGGTGAGCAGTTGGGAGCCAGCAGTCCTGGATTGTGAGAGGGATGTCTGACTGCCCATTTAGGCCTGATCCTGGTGGGGGTCCCAGATTAGAGAGGGGATAGGCTGAGCTGAAGGACACCCCACCATGCACTAATTTTGTGCACTGGGCCTCTAGTAATATATATATAAAGCACATATATCCCATATATATATATAGAAGAAACTGGAAGTAATACAGCTGGTTATCTTTTCTATATTTCCTATAATGGTCATTTTAATATGTTACCCAAAAGTCTTATTTAAAATGTTATTAAATCTAATATAATTAAATGTAATTAGGATATTTTTAGAATAAAAAGTTCTTGTTTAACTGAATTATCTTTTTTTAGATAGGAGATACTGGGTTTCTGAAAACACTGTGGTATATTTTTATAATACACTACTCTAGGAAATTGGAATGTAGGAGTCTTGTGGTTGCTACATTACATAGTTTGTAAAATAATGAAAGTGATGGTAATCACTGTAGAAAACTTCACGTATAAAATTGGAAACAGATGCTAATACACAGGTGGTTGAATAAAAAATAATACAGCTCTGGTTTAGCAGTCTTGTGCTAAAGGACCATCGGGATGTGTGCTGTATCCCTAAGCTAGTACTAGCTAACAAGAAATAAAATCAGGGACTTTCTTCAGTGAATAGAGTTGAGTTGAGAAGTGAATTTTAAGGTGATTTTTAAATCTATAATTCTTTTGAATGCCTATAAGTTAATGAGGCTGATTCATATGAGCCATGCCTAAAGATGTATTGCTAATAAATATCACATAGATATGTCACATATGTGCATACAACTAAGTTTGTTTTATAGCACATGGTCTTTTAAATATTAAAGTAAGATCAGCTTTATTAAATATGAGCATGCATATTGTAAAAGCACCAGAGACTGAAGTACCTATATTGCCTACAGTTGGTGAGTAATGTAGGGGGGCATTAAGAATTTACCCAGCAACCTGCACTTCTTTAGGTCTTGTACACATATTGAGGGAAGAATAAAACAGATTTGACATTTCTGTATATTACATATTATTTAGGAGATTTGTCCAGAGCAGAGTGGGAATTTTTGTTTCAATCCTCCTTTATATGATGCTAGAGTGGTCCACAGTGAGTCACCAAGCAACGGCTGCAGCATCTCCGTATAAAAGGACAGTTAACCATAAAAATTACCTAGAATTTGGAGTTCGTATATAGTCCTATTATACTCCTTGGAATAGCACTCAGAGTTCAGGTACCTCCAAAATAAATTTTAACGAACTGAGATTTTAATGTTCATCCAATTTAATTATCAACAAATTTCAACATTCATCCCCCTTGTAAATAACCAGTTAATTCAATAAGAATAGTGTAACATTCAGGCAAACAAATGTACTGTGTAGCATCCTATGTAATAAAAGGCTAATATGCAAATTGACCGAATGGCAAAACTAGGTCACTATGATGCACACTAATGCCCAGGGGGCAGACGCTCAATGCAGGAGCTGCTCCCTAGTGGTCAGTGTGCTCCCACAGGAGGAGTGCCACTTAGCCAGAAGCCTGGCTCAAGGATGGCAAGCACAGTGGCAGTGGCTGGATCCTCTCCAGCCTCAGTGGCAGACATCCCCTGAGGGGTTCCAGACTGTGAGAGGATGCAGGCTGGGCTGAGAGACCCTACCTCTCCCCATCACCCCAGTGCATGAATTTCATGCACCAGGCCTCTGGTTATAGAATAATCACAAAACTAAGGAAAAATGTCTGTGCAAATTTTGAATGGTGTCCTTATAGAGTAAGCTCTAATGATGTTCTAGGATTCGATTTTTCTTGTACCTAAAGACATTTTCTGGAATATGTAATAGCTCAGGCTCAACGTAAAAGTCCAACTGATGTAAATGATCTTTGACCTTTGCTTAGTCTATAACTCAAGCCAAACCTACCTCAGCCGCTTTTGACCTGGAATGAATTTTGCATGTAAAAATCTGTGTTCTCTTCATCATCCTTGATTTTCTCATCAGTTTTATTAATGAATACAGGTATTCTGTGCTATCCAAAAGTAAAGAAGACTTCTAGATAATTTCACCTGCTTAGTTTATGTTTTACAACTAACTTTAGAAATAATTTCATAAAACATTTCAGAAATATTGTTTGAAAGCCTTGAAATTAGCAATAGTCAGGAAACAGATTAACAGGGAATATCTGGGAAGGAGGGAAAGCAATACATGTGAGCAGAGATAACAAAGGACGATCTAAAAGGAGAAATGTGACTTTGTATTTTAAATGTAGGTACTTATAACACATCTCTCTCCTTGATACTAAGCTGACAGAAGCATGTCAGCCTAACATGACATAATGAGCAGAGAGAAGGGAAGTCACACTTCTTGGCTAAATGTAATGGCACAAAATAGAAACCCCTGATTGACATGGTGGAATATGCAGCTGCTTCATTTTAGCAAGGTGACTCCGTGAGGGGGGTCAACATCCCTCTGCTTTATAAGCAGGCTTTTTCCTCTCTTCCTGACTGATGGCTGCCAGTCCCACTCCATGAGCATGATGGAGGAGCGCGTACAGCTGCTCTCCTCATGGACTTCTCTGGAGAAGGCACACAGATCACTGAGCCTGGCTCCAGCTCGCACCCTTTTCCATCTGTCCTTCCGTCCCTTTACTTTCCTTCTTTGCACACCTAGGTGGTTTAAATAAAAGTCTTATAATTCTCTGCTATTGTCACTTTCATAAGATGTAAAAACTGTATATTTTTGTCCAGGCAAGCACCCAGTAGCCAAGCTGATGGGTTTAGTTTTTGACTTAATATATGAACAGTAAGAAATGTCTGAAAGATGGTTCCGGTCTGGTCGAGGTTGTGATGGGCAGCTTCTCTAACTGCGGTGCATTTGGCACCACAGTGACTTGAAGTACTTTTCAGATGGCCCCTAAAATCTCAGCTATTAGTACATGCTCTTAAATTCCACCCACCACCAACACACACTACACACACACACACACACACACACACACACAAAGTCACTGAGAACAGGAAATGTAACCATGATTTAAAACCCTATGTTATCTGAAGAGTTTTGTGGTCTTTCATCTTCTATATGTTTTTACTAGATTGCTCCTGGAGGAAAAGGAACTGACAGTTTATCTCTTTCTCTTTGGTACCTTTTGCTGAAAATAAATAACAAAAGAAGAAGGAAAATTAAATTTAAGAATGTAGACATATTGTAAACTAGATCATAAGCTCTATAGTTATCAGGAGCTTTCTCCTTTTGTTATTTTTATTTTTGAGTATATAGGTGACCCGTTTTCTCATTTTAAAAGTAAACATGCCGATGAGTCTAGTAGGATATTGACATCCACAAATATGGTCTATACCTTTTAAGGGAGTGTAATCTAAAATAGATGTGAATAATTAACAGATAGACTAATGTGCAGTATACAACCAAGATTTAAAAATAATAGCCTGCCTTGGAATTATTTCTTCTGTTCAATGCAAATGCTACAAGATGACAAATGAGCATTAGGTCTATGTATTTCATGATGAGGATGAAAAGGCCCTTTTTTTCAATCTTTTTATAGCTGCTGCATAATTGTATAAGCTTTGAGGTACAGATTTACAATAGGTAAAAGCATCAATGTGATATAGTGGCCTCAGGATTGAATCAAGTGCTACAGTTAATTTTGGAGTTTTCCTACTTGCTTGGCATTTTAGCCATTTTAAGGAACATATCTCTTTATAAGGTGCCAGGATCATGAAAATTTATTATACTTGATATCACATTCATTGACCAGATCATTTCCAAACTTCCCTACAAAAATTTGGAAATTTAATAAAATATATATTTTGAAAATTGTTATTTCGTCACTGTGGCCATTGGCTATCTACTTCTTAAATTCCAGATGATCAAAAACTCTATAAGAAATCAGAGCAATGAAGTGATTGGTGTACAGTAAATATCCAAATACTTGTTGCAGAAATAAATTAGTCTAACCTTTGGGTATTTTTCTAATAAAGCCAGTTAGTGGAATCTTCGGGTTCATTATTCTTTCTTTTTCAAAAAATGCTGTTTGGGGTTTCTAGATGGCCCATCCCTGTGCTGCCTGTTTCTCTCACTTTGAGAATGTAATTATCTACTATATGTTTTTAATTGCATTTCTCTGAGCTTAGGTTTAATCATAAGTAGATCCATTCCTATCTCCATATGCTGCCTACATTTTCTTCTTGAGATCACTATAAACTATTTTCAGAAATAGATTCACTTAAGAACAAATAGTAGACTATCTGGTGACGAGAAGTGTAAAAAATAAGAGTTATTTTTCTCTAGTAGCAGGAATTCTGGAGACAAATACTTGCTAAGGTTGGTAGAGGCTCAGTGTTGGCAGGGCACACACCTCTACAGGCCTCTCAGTCTTTCTCTCTTGGCCATGTAGGGAAGGAAAGCTTTTCCTGTTTTCCCTTCTAGATTCCTTAACTGATCCTATAATTAATTGACATAAAACAAATTAATGAATATGAGAAGAGCCAATTAATTCATACTTATGTAAGCCCATAAATTTATTAAACTCAAAAGAAGTGACCAAAGCGCAGGTAGCCTTTATACCTTTAAAATAAGGAAACTATATTTGTGAGGACTTGAAAAGACCAAGGAGTTTGGGCTTGAGGTAGCAAATTGGTGAAGGTTTTCTTTTCAGTCATAAATTCCCTATCTCTGGTGGAAGGATTATACCTCTACCCTTCTGGTGCAGGGAGGGTAATTTGCATGAGGGATTTACTTCCTGCTTTCAGATGGACAATGGGGGTCAGAGTGTCCTTCTTGCAAGGGCTATTTCTTGTGTAATTTTAATATATTTATGCCGAAGTGCCATATTTTGCTCCCATTCAGCTGAAAAGTGGCTGCTGCAGCTCTAGGCTTACTCAGGTTACAAAGAGGAGGGCAAAGGGGAGGTGTGACAGCTTCTTTCTTTCAATAAGAAAGCAGTGCCTGCATAGTTCAGTAGCTGAGCATTGAACCAGGAGGTCATGGTTCCAATCCAGGTCAAGGGCACATGCCTGGGTTTGTGAGCTCGATCCCCAGTAGGGGGCATGCAGGAAGGAGCCGATCAGTGGTTCTCATCATTGATATCTATATATCTCTCTCCCTCTCCCTTCCTCTCTGAAATCAATTACAATATTTTCAAATAAAAATAAAGAAAGCAGAAACCGTAACAGACTTCTGTTTATTCTTCATTGCCTGGAGCCTTGTTACACAGCAAGCCCTACTGAAAAAAAGCAGAGAAAGGGCTGAGGGGACAGTTCAGCCTTAGCTTGCCCCGCGTTTCTGATCTTAAGCTGTCCTGGCTACTTGGATTCTCTCCATCCGTGTAGTCAGAGGTAATAGTTTCAGCTCTCAATGTTGAACTTTCTTTTAATTCTAAGGGGTAGAGCCTTCTTGTTATTTCCCCAAAATGTGCTTTCATGAAGCTGAAAGGTTTCATCACCCCTCCGTGGATAGAATATGCCACCTGAGGTTCTAAAGAAACTCTCACAAGTGGCCAAAGTATGTTTAAACCGCATAAGAAGTACATCTCTTCAAGCACCTGAGGGTTTCAACAGAAAAACTGTCACATTATCTCAATAGAGCATAGTCCATTCCTATTCTGGTATGTCATTTACTATATATTTATTTATTGAACAAGTTCTTAAATGCTTACTTTCAATTTCTTAGATGGACCAGAAACAGAAATGGGCATATCAGCACCAGTTTTTCAACTACACATCCCCTAAAATAAATGTGCTTGTACGTTAGTCCTTCCTTATCCATGTGGGGTATTTCCAAGGCCTCCGATGGATTTCTGAGACTTTGGATAGCACTGAATTCTATATAAACTATGTGTTTCCTATACATATGCACTTGTGATAAAGTTTAACCTATAAGTTAGGCACGGTGAGAAACTAACAACAACAATAACACAGAACAAGTATAATAATACTAGAGGCCTGGCGCATGAAATATGTCAACAGGTATGTTCCCTAGGACTGACCTACGATCAGGGCCATCTTTCCCAGCTGCCCGCAGCTGGCCCCATGCTTGCCACCACCCACCCCTGTTTGCCATCCAGTGAGCATACCCTGCTGGCTGGGGGGAGGAACTGAGAGGTCAGCTGAGAGGTCAGCTGTTCTGCTTGCTCACCAGCTCCAACCCCTACCACCACCCACCCCTGGTTCCCTATTCGCCATCGGGCGATCTGAGCTGCTGGCCCAGGAAAGGGACTGAGAGTCAGCAGTTCCCACTTCCTCATCAGCCCCACTCCCACCGTGGGTCGCCCTCTGTGTGAAGGGCAACTGGTAGGAAGGAGGCCTTGGCCTAGTGCCATCCATATCCCCTGCCACCCACTCCCAGTTCCCCATTCGCTGCTGGCCGGGGAAAGGGACAGAGAGGTGGTCAGTGTGCCTCACAGTGACCGGTTGAGCAGTTGTTCTGGTCATTCTGCTGTTAGGGTCAATTTGCATATTACCCTTTTATTATATAGGATACTATAATTAAAGGTATATGAATGTGGCATTATTAAGTAAAATTGCTGTTACTTGAACTCAAGCTAAGCCAGTACATGAGGTACTGTAACAGTTGATCTGATCCCCCAGCAAGCTGCTAAGTGACTAAGGGGTGAGAGGCATATACATCATGAATTCACTGGGACAAGGGATGGTCCATATCCCAGACAGGACAAAGCTGGATTGCCTCTCATGCTACTCAAAACTGTGTGCAGCTTCAAATATCTGAGTTATTTATTTCTGGAATTTTCCATTTAATATTTTGATGTCAAGCAGCTGAAACCACAGATAAGGGAGGACTACTGTTCTGATATGTTGCTCCCTACTTTACTTTCATGTATGCTAAATGTATCTCTCAGTTTCTTTCATCTAGATGACAAAATGGGTGATTCCTCGTATACCATCCTATATCCTATATAATAAGAGCCTAGTATGCAAACTGTCCCCTCAACCAGTTCAACCGGGAATTCAACTGCTAGCTATGATGTGTGCTGACCACCAGGGGGCAGCACAGAACATGGTGTGTATCAGCAGGTGGCAGTAGAGGTGCTGCTGACTCTATGGGTCCTGATGAGATCGGGACTATAGCAGGATGGTGGAACAGGTCAGTGGTTGGAGCCAGGCCAAGGTGGGTGAGAGCAAGTGTCCAATTGCCTCATAGACAACAACCAACAGCAGTGGCACAGAGGGGCGGGGCCACCGCCTGGCTCCCAGGTACTGAGGCAGCCAGGCAGGGGAGCCTGGCCCTGACCGATCACCCCGCAGACAGTGACCAGTGGCTGGCAGGTCCCGATCTCCTGATCATGCCCAGGCCTCAGGCTGGGGATGGGGGACTGGAAGTGGGTGGTGGCAATCAACCTCCCACAGCCCCCAGGCAGGGGGCTGCCACCTCTCACCCACTACCTGGGGGCGGGGGTAATGGGGGTGGAGATATGGTGAGAATGCAGGGCATCCACTGAGCTCGCTCTCACTCCCTCTGCTATCCTCCCCTATGATGTCAGGGCTTGATGCCAGGGCTGGTGCCCCTGAACTCAGGTGTCAGGCACCCGCAAGGAGCCTGCCCTACACTCGTGTGGCCTCTTCTGGGTGAGCTTGGCCACAGCTGCTAGGACCACAGGGGCTGATCAGACCTCCCATGGGTTTGCACAGGAGCCGGTCTGCGAGGCTGGCTAGTGGAGAGCGTGCTGCCTGCCTGGCTTCCCTGCAGTGCCACTGGGAGGCCCAGAGGCCCACACTGTGCCCCAGCCCATGGAGTTCAGCTGCACTGACCGCATCTCTGGGGTACTGTCACTCAGGCAGAGGGGGGTGTGCAGGAACCTGGGGGTTCTGCCCTCCCATGCCAAATGCTTATGCTTTGATCACCAGCCAGGCATTTCATGCACCAGGCCTCTAGTTTGAATATAATTTGATCAGAATTATCCTATATAATAAAACCCTAATATGCAAATCAACCAAACGGCAGAATGATTGGTGGAACAACCAGTCACTGTGATGCGCACTGACCACAAGGTAGCAGGTGCTTAATGCAGGAGTTTCCCCCTGCTGGTCAGTGTGCTCCTACAGGGGGAGCGCCATTCAGCCAAAAGCTGGGATCAAGGCTGGTGTGCGCAGTAGTGGTGGCTGAAGAGTGCTAAGGAGAAGCAAGCTGAGCGGTGGGGACATAGCGAGCAGGTGGGCGGTAAGGAGCAAGGGGTCCTGGACTGCGAGAAAGATCCCAGACCGTAAGAAGGCCCAATACCATTGGGCCTAAGCCGGCAGTCAGACATCCCCTGAGGGGTTCCAGACTGTGAGAGGGCACAGGCCGGGCTGAGGGACCTCCTCCCCTAGTATATGAATTTCATGTACCATGCCTCTAGTCTGATATAAAAACTACTTAGGCTTTTTTTTTTAAATATATATTTATTGACTTTTTACAGAGAGGAAGGGAAAGGGATAGAGAGTTAGAAATATCCATGAGAGAGAGAAAGACATCCATCAGCAGCCTCCTTCACACCCCCCAATGGGGATGTGCCCGCAACCAAGATATATGCCCTTGACCGTAATTGAACCTGGGAACTTTCAGTCCACAGGCCGACGCTCTATCCACTAAGCCAAACCGGTTTCGGCTACTTCTAGGCTATTTTATATCACATAAATACAAAGTTATTTGAAACCTTTTTTTAAGCTTTATTACTGATGCTAACAGCCACTCATTTAAAATATTCACTCTGTAGTTGCTAATCTTCACTAGTTTACTGTGAGGAGAGCTGGGATCGCTCGGCTAACCATAACAGTAAATGTTTGGACTTCTTTTGCCTTTCATAGCAGCTAAACTGTAAGCATTCCTTTTTACCCCAGAACGTCAGCATATTATAAGGCCAGCAATTGGTTGACTCTCACCTGTTCATTTCTTAAGGGTGAATTTGCAACCAGTTTTCCAGCCAAAAACAAAAGGGCATAATTTGATAGAAGTCTTGTTGCCCGATAGCTCACAGGTATCTGTCAGCAGTTTTGGTTCCTTTTAAAGGGCTTCACATGGCTGGCTGATCTCATAGTGTGATTTATATGTATAATTAATGCCATATAATTCAACAAATCAGTTTTATCACTGAAAACCCAAAGCTTTCAAATTTTTGTATGTTCGTCAGTGAGTTCTTAGGGAGATAGGCTACTATGAAATGAATGTCAATTCCATTAAAAAGCCTCCATTGAAATTTAAGTAACTTAATGACAAAATAGGCATAATGATTTCAAATCTTAAAAGAAATACGGTTTTTGCTTTAGCATTTTAGGATATTGTTATGTATATAAAATAAAAGGCAGCTAGAACTTTTAGGATTACAGTGCTTATTATCAATAATTATGCTTATTAACATCAAACACTAACGTGCATACGGATTGACAATTAAGGTAAATTTACACACAAAAAAAATTTACATGCAGAAGTTGAAAAATGCTTCAAAAAGTGCTCATTTTCGAGGCAACAGGCCTTTCTAAACACATTCCACTGTAATTGAGCATGTGCAGATGGGTCAAGGAAGCAACTTTCTGAGCTGGGGCTTCCTTCCTTATAAGGTTATTATATGCATAAAATGAGGTGCTTCGTGTAAATTAGCGGGCACAGTTCCTACCACATTATGTGCACCCAACAACTTCTGGTAATTGGAGAGAAGCTTATTTCTTAGTTACTGGAAACACTTTGTGTTTATATATGAGAATATTAATTTGGAGGGAAAAAAAACTAGCATAAACAGATATACCTATATTAAAGGCCTTCAAATTAATTCCGACCTACTACAGGAAGTTTACCGAATGATGATGATTTTAGTTACATCTGGAGACAAGAAGTAGACAAATGGCTAAGAGGTATTTCCTTAAACATTTAACAGATATATACAAAGCCACGTGTATTATTTTATTCTAAAGAATGGAGAGCTATACGTAAACTGAATTGGTTTGAGAAGTTTTCCCAGAGCAGAAAAAACTCCAAATTAGTGGAGACCTGACTATGTGCCTGTGGAACCCAGGACTGAGAGGCGGTGACCGAATGGGGCAGCTGTAGTTACCTGGGAGTTAGAGAACAGAAGAACCTGACCCTGACATGGAGAGAAACCTTACAATGCACACAGCACCATCACCCCCTGATCTCTTCATCCTGTTTCTTCCTTCATATCCACTCTCACAATCTGTAATTACACTATGCTCCCTAGTCATTTAAGTTACAATTTCTCTCCCCAGCCCCCACAACCATGTCAATTCTATTAAGTCAGAGTCCCCGTCTATCTGCTTCAGCACTCATTCCAACATACCTCGCACTGTGCCAGGCAATGAAATAAAATAGTCACTATCTTAAAAATAAAAATGAATAAATTAATGAATAGGAACTGAGAATTAAAATCTGAATTCTTTAAGTGGAGTTTAGTGGGTCAGTTGTGCGTGGCGTTGGCGTTCATCACAGAATCTCAGGCCTCCTTCGCCCCACCACATTGTCCTTCACGATGGAACTGTTCGCTGCCAACGCTCAGTCAAGCCAGAGTGTAAAGCATTAGATTCCTACTTTTCAAGTTTAAATTCATGTTTGGAGGGTAATAAAGATTGGTGAGAATCAATTTATTTGGGGGTTTTCCCTCTTCTAAGCTAAATGCACAATTCATGGGCTAGGGTGGCGGGGGAAGTTAAAGAAAGAGAGGCTACTGGGAGTAACACCAATAAGAAGTGATGATGATTAAATGGTTCAGTTGATGCTGGTACTAAGTATATGGCAAGGAATTAAGGTATTTCCAAATACACCCGTAGATATTACCATGGAAGTATAAGAGTGCTCTAGAACCACACGACTTCCATTCCTCCCATGTTCATAACCTTAGGTAAATGCTCTGGGCCACGTGGAAGAGAAAGCGGTGGATAGAAAAAAATTAATACTAAACTGACTAGTGCATTATGGATTGTCAAAATAAAGTCCTCCCTTATGGGGAGGAGCTCAAAACAGAAACTTAGGCAATATGCTAATAGTGTCAAATGAGGAGCCAATGGAAATATTTCCAAGTTTATTTGTTCAAGAGGAACTCTATAAAGCCATAAAATATTTATAATTTAAATGTGTGTGCCTTCATCCATAAACATCCCCCTTCCCACACATATAAAGTTTCATTATATTTGTGCTTTAATCCATAAAAATCTGTTGTTTTAAATGTCTCTCGATTATTCTTTGACCTCGATCAGGCTGCTTAGCAGGTGAGAGCTGTCCTGTTGTAAGTTATCTATCCGTATTTTGCACTGGCGTGTTAGTGTTTTAAATCACTACAACATCTTGGCAACCCAATTTTATCATTTCTTCTGATCGTGAAAAATAAACACTTATCCTTCCACCCATCATTTTTTTTCAACAAATATTTATCACTTTTATCAGAAAGCAAAGAGCTTTTCCAGAAAATATCAGCAATGTAAGTTCACCTCTCATTGTTCAGACATGACCAATGTGCCTTTCCTAGCAGCAAGGGAACTGGGAAAGAGGGTCTTTCATGCTCTAAAGCAGAAGGTGGCATGAAATGGGAGGGTTGGGATTGTCATATTAGACAATGTCTGCCATATTACAAAAAAAAAAACACAAAGAACCTCAGGTCGATATAAATCTGCCTAACTAAATATTAGCTTTCCACTTCTTTGTCATTTCTCTTCTGACTTCATATTTCTTAGCCTCCCCATTTTTCCCCCCAGACAGAGAGGAAATGAAAAGAGGAAATAAAATGAGGAGAGTGGTATGGTTTCCAGACTGTTGTACAAAATTTGGAAAGCCAGAGAATAAAAGTTTGCAATTGAAATTGGAGAGATGCTGTCAATAAAGCATCGAGCGTATTTGAAAGTATAATGAAGATCTAGAGGGAGACTTATTTTCGTCCCATGTAATCTTCCAGAAGCATTGTGTATTCAGTCATCCAACACTTGCTGAGGAAGCTTGTACCGTTTGTCCAGGACTGCATGACCGAGTGCGTGCCCGCTGTGCCTGGTCTTCGTTTAGGTACGGCCATAATGCAATGTCTGAAAATTAAGTCGAGATACAGTTGTTGTAATTATCTATGATTCTTCAAATCGTAAATTAAAACAATTGAAATTCCATATGTTAGAATGAAAGGGGCTCATTAAACTAGAAATATAGATTTTATTTTCTTCCTATTTCAGAAACTAAACATTTTTTTTTTTTTGGTATCTAATCCACATAGAATACTTCCATATTCACAAAATACAAACTCTTTGAAAATGTAATTGCTCAATCTTCAGAGGCAAGAAAGCTTTACTTCTAAGCTCCTCCTTAGCCTTACATGTACCTGCTATGGTCCTGCATACTGATTTGAGGAATACTGAACTCCTGTTCACTCACACTATCCAAACGTGAAAATCTGTTAGTGCAGGTAACTCTAGACTTCCTAAATAACACATCTGTCTTTGTAACCTATCTTTTGCTCATATAAGAGTCATAACATAATTTTATGGCAATCACTCATTGATTCAGATGTGGGATTCCTTGATCTCTGTGCTTCATATCTAGCAGGTTGTGAAAGTCTGATTTAGGAGAAAATGTGTATTTTCTACTCAGCAACATTACCTGACCAGGATAGAGCTCAACTTTTTCACACACACACAAAAAAAAAACATGGCTTTTTCTCTTTTAGTCTTATAAATTTTTACATTCAGGACTAACAAGTCAATTCATATAATTACCTCCAATCGCTTAAATGTGTGCAGTACTTCTCACAGATTCTCCTGATTCCTATAAGCTTTTGGCTGAGGAATGACAAACTCACAGCTATTCTGCTGGTTAGATTAACATGAGAAAACAAAATTTGCATCAGGCCACCAGGCCTTTACTCATCAAATCAGCAAATGGAACTAATGTGGAATAATAATGACAAAGCTGGCTTTTGAGAACAGAAGACTAAAAGGGATTTTTTTATGAAACATGCATTTCACATTTTAAAAAAATCACAAAAGCCATTAAACACTGAATGCATCTTATTTTTTATGTCAGCTAAGGTTATCATTGTCTCTTCTAGGACATTCATGATTTTCATGCTACAAGTAATGTTGCCGATTTTTTTAAATTGTTTTAAATGCCAGTCATGTAAGCGGTCTTCCCTTGTCTTTGGATAAAATCTTAAACTATACTGTGCATTTGGCACATTTTAAAACATGGGCTTTCAATGAAGAATATTTTAAGCCTATAATAAAATGTGATTCTAGTCTGAGAGACTATCACAAAACCAGCAAATATTAAATATAATTTATGTCTGTTGAATGCATCAACACTTTTTTACATTTTTCTCCATGATATTTTGGTAGAGTGATTGAAAATACTGCAGGGAAGAGAGAAGTTTTTAAAAAGATCTTCTTAAAAAAATCAATTATATAATGAACTCCTTTACATGTAAATTAATTTATGTGACTATTAAAAGTAGACTTATATCCTTCTCTTTCTACCAAAAACTGAAGAGATGAGGTTTATCTTTTGAATTATCAAAACTACCAACACTTTAAAAACTAGTTAATGCCACTTAAATTTTTAGAAAAATTTGATTATATGGATGGAAATAATAAAATGATTAGGAATTTTAGTTGAGTGAACCAATCTTCAGAATGACTATTATAAACTAAAATTATCTTCCAGTTCCTTGTCAATAAGGTATCGAGTATATTTGAAAGTATAATGTTGCTATATGTTGTCAGAGACTGGTATTTTTGAAACACTCATGCTATAATGTCACTGGAGTTCCTCTGTGTTTGTCTCAGTACAGACACTCTCTAGTTCTCTTCTTGGACTAAATGGTAGGTAACACAAGTTAAAAGGAATATGAATGGGCTCTGGCTGGTGTGGCTTAGTTGGTTGAAGTGTCACCAATATACTTGCATCAGTGGGGTTGATTCCTGGTCAGGGCACATTCTTAGGTTGCGGGGTTGATCTCCAGTAGGGATACATACAAAAAGCAATAATTAATGTTTCTCTCTTTCTTTCCTTTCCCCCCTCTCTAAAATCAATAAGTATATCCTCAGGGGAGGATTTAAAGAAATAAAAGGGAAAATGAGTGGGACCTTTGCAGACTTCTCTTCCTCACTTGTCAGGTTGCACTGTTTGCTTTGGCATTTATCTAAGAGATGGTTTGAAAGTTTTAGGTCTGAGTTTTCCTTCATGTATGCCTGGAAAGATTAGGCATATCACATAAAGTTGACGCCTAATATTAGTTTATAAAATTAAATAGCCACAAATGATGTTATTTCCAGCATTTTGTGTATTAAATAAGTAATATATATAATGCCCAAAACGACTTAAGCCTCAATGGAACACCAGAAGTTGGGAGTGCTGTGTCACCATGGAGACCCAGCACTAACTGTCACGCTGTGGGCAACTCAGCAACCCAGCACTGACTGCCGAGGGGGCTGCGATCATGCTCAGACACAAACCAGGAGAGAAAAGCAGGGTCTCATCACAGCCCCCATGGCAGCCAGAACTGGGTTGGCGTGCTGGAACTCAGTCCTGCAGTCAATGAACATAGGGTCAATTAACATTAAGTGAACATAGGGTCAATTAATATCTTTCTGAGAGGAGCTGAGAATATAAAGTACAGTGTAAAGCAATTACTTATATTATTTCACATAAAACTTTTCAACTAAGATATTTTTATTTATTTAAAATGTATCTTTATTGTTGGAAGTATTACAGATGTTCCTTTGTTTTAGGTTTTTTTTGTTTGTTTGTTTTCCCATTGATCTCCTCCACCCTGCACCTGCCCCTTCTAGGCCTTGGCAGACTATTGTCCGTGTCCATGGGATATTCCTATCTAATACATACAAATCTAGAAAGATTTAGAGAAAATAAAATAAAAGACATGCCAGGTAAACATTGAACAGAAGAGCTGAAGTTGCTGCATGAATATTGGATACAGACTTGAAGCCAAAACACAACTCATGAGATAGTTAGTCATGGCAACATAACAAAAGGTGCCCTTCACTAAAAAGATAAGATGGTTCCCAACAGTGTGGAGTGTGGGGGTTCAGAGCGAGCCTCTACCAAGATGTGTCTCAGAGGTATGCAGATTTTTGAGTTAAGGGCAATTTTAGCTTTAGGCTCAAGTGAAAATTCTGCCACTCCCTTTAACTATCTAAAAAAAAAAATTTGAATTAGAGGCCTTGCCCATAATAACACATTATCCTCTATAATGAAAAGCTAATATGCAAATCAACTGAACAGCAGAATGACCGCTCACTAGAACACACACTGACCACCAGGGAGCAGATGCTCAATGCAGGAACTGTCCCCTGGTGGTCAGTGTGCTCCCACAGGGGGAGCGCCACTCAGCCAGAAGCCGGGCTCATGGCTGGCTAGCGCAGCAGCAGTGGTGGGAGCCTCTCCAGCCTCCACAGTAGCACTAAGGATGACAGGCCTAAGCCAACAGTCAGACATCCCCTGAGTGCTCCCTGACTACAAGAGGGTGCAGTCTGAGCTGAGGTAACCCCTCTCCCGCCCCAGTGTACGAATTTCATGCACCAGGCCTCTAGTAAATATATATTTTCAAAATTTTGTAGCTTCAGATTTAAATTAATTGAATTTAACTTTTTTAAGTACTTAATTTCAAACCAATCAGACTTGATCCATTATCAATGCAAATAAAAATATTAACACATGTTCTCAAAATGGCCATGTTTTGAACTTCTAGAGAGACAAAATGATAAAATAGTAGACTGATAGTTAAGACAGATAGACAGGTGCATAGATAAGAAAAAGGTGGGCTGGCAGAATCCTCAGAACTTGCCCTGATTTGGTGGGAAGAAGGGACAGGCACCTCTAATGTCTGTTGGCAATGTTCTCTTTGCTTCCCCTGTAAGACTCTTCTATTAGAAGACATGTATTTTCTAACTGCCCCTTGGGTTGTTAGCACGTGACTTGCTTATACCCAGGGTGCTGTGAACCAGAATGATGTGAACCAATTTTAAAACGGGTTCCTGTGTAAATTGAGATAATAGACAATGGTTACCATATAGCTCTGCGGTCATGTACCCATAGGACACTCTTTGTAACTCCCATGGTGCTGCACACCCATTCACTCCTGAGTAACTGCAATCTGGTAAAGTGCTAATTTGCTATTCCACAAGGAGAGATGAAGATTTGTTTCTTCTATTAAGGATGGTTTTGCCATCCGCCAGGGCCAAAAGCAAAGAGAAAATAGTCTTTCGTTTGCACAGTTGTTTTACCTGTAATTTAGAGGCACTGTGCGATCCTTTATATCCCTTTTCTCCCACTTTCCCAAAGAGCAAGTTCTAATATTTTATGCCATTTTGGGTGTGTGTGTGATTTTTTTCCTTAAGCATTTTTTTTTTCTATTCTGTTTCTCCAGTTAATAAGGACCCACTGGCAAATAACATGCTCCTTTGGTCAGGTTGTACCTATATAAAATGGTTGTCCCGTTGCCAAAATGTCTTTACAAAAGTAAGTAGTGAAAGGGCAGTAAGCCTTTGTCTTCTATCAGATTCCTCTAGCAGAGTTTACCCCCTGAGACAGGAATTCTTATGGAAGGGAGTGCTATTAGGAGCAACTCGCAGTGCAGTGAGAGGAGAGGGTAGGAGGAGTCTAGCATCAGCCTCACACCTGGGGAGCACTGGGAGTTGTCCCACCTTGAGGCAAAATGGCCCAGCCTCGTGGCCCTGTATCAGGCAGCGAGTGGCTGCAGAGGGCCACCTGAGGGTGGAGAGCGAGGCATAATCTCACAGATATTTCCAGGCAATATGACATTTGGCAAAAGATGGTTATTTTTTTAAAAAAGAAAACTGCTTCTCTGAGCATTTAGCAACCAACACTCCCAGCAGCTGGGGGGTGGGTGGGTGCTTCACTGGCCTCAGAAAGGGCCCTGGCTGAGGCCCCACCAGTCTGCTAGGCCAGTCACATAGCCCTGTGTCATTAAATGCTAAGCGCTTTCATTAAAACTCATTAGCATGCAATCCAAAATGATCTCTCTTCTGTTGGTGGTGGGGAGGGATGGATATCACTGGGTTGATTTGGTAAAGCTCAGGACGACCACTGCCAAGGTTTCAGGACGAGCAGTTCGGTTAAGAAATAAAGTTCTCCGGCAGTAATAGAGATGTTAGGATGCACCTGCCCCGTGACTGGGAGCCATTACTTAGCTCTTCTGAATCCAGTGCCTACTTGCTGCAATCGCAATCATAACTCCTACAGGAGGACTCTTGTGAGAACATGGGTGCAGGGTTGCTGACCAGAGGGAGACCCTCTCTGACACAAATAGTGGCCCCTGTCATACACAGAGGGCTGGTGATTGCATTGTCCTCCATTTGATGACCTCAGGAGCTTTCTCCGAAAACCAGCAGGACACCACGTGAGGAAGTGTGGCTGTGTCCGTACCAATGTCAGCTTACTTGGACTGGGGATCATTTCTCTACCAAAGTTTTATATTTGCATTTTAAATTTCTCACACACTACTGAGGTGACTACAGTAATGTGCCATTCTAATGCACTGTTGCATCAGCAAAATTGTGGTTGGCATTTTAGAGAGATTTCTAAAGAAAGTTACTCTTTATATAGTACTCAGATATTACAGTCAGCAGATGGGAATCAGATCTTGGGCAGGCAAGACATTTACGAGGGACACTGACACATTTCAAAGCAGTGTGTTAGTACGTAACCCAGAGGTATGGCTGGGCTTTTGTTTGTTTTACTGGCCACCGCTAGATGGTGATGCATGAAATGTCCGCTTCAGACTTATTTGAAGATAAAAGTAATTGATGCCTTAGATCTCAAAAATCAGCTACAGGCAGATCTATCTTCAGCATCTGGATCACACGTAGTCACAAAGCACATACACTAATATGCACAAATTCCATATGTATTACTAGGGTACTTACTAGATACCCTACCTTACTCTCTTTCAGAGGCCTTATACTCTTACTTTGCAAACGATAATGGTAAGTTTTGTTTATTCAGTGTCTAAAACTATAGATACATTATAAGCAGGAAAATATGATAGAGGAAGGGCACTAACAATAAACCTACATACTATTTTCTTTTTTAAAAACACATTTTATTGATTTTTTACAGAGAGGAAGGGAGAGCCAGAAACATCGATGAGAGAAGCATAGATCAGCTGCCTCTTGCACATCCTCCCCACTGAGGATGTGCCCACAACCAAGGTACATGTCCTTGACTGGAATCGAACCCAGGACCCTTCAGTCCACTGAGCCAAACCGGCTTCAGCCTACATACTATTTTCAAGTTGATATCTAACTGCTCCAGAGCCATAAGTCTTCAAATGTGTGTTCATTTTACTAGCACAAGATACATGTATGCACATTTTCACTTTACATATTTATAATACCCTATATAAATAGGATTTCCTGGTCAAGTAAATATTCTCATTCCATATTAGAGAGAATTACCTAGCATATTTTTTACTTTTACAAACTCACAAAGTTAGTAAATGACAATTACTTCAGATCTACATATTAGAGATACAGACTGCATGATTTATCGTATTGCTAGATTTAACAAAGAAGACATCTGAAACCTGCTTTGGAATCCATTTGCTAAAGGGGGTAAAATCCACACACTTACTATAAGCACTGAAGTGCATGACCACATATTTTAGTCCATACATGTTTACTTATCCACCATCTCCATGTAGAAGACACTGTACTCGTCAGTGGCAATTGAGTAGTGAATAAAGCTAACATGCCCTGCCCCTCACAAAACTTACAGTCTAATGTAGCAGGCAGACATAAGGCAAGCAGATACAAAATAGTTATAACAAAATTTGATGGCAATGAAATAAAAGGGCAGAGAACAGAAGAGAATAATTGATACAGCCTACCTGGATGAGCTCTTAAGAAATAACATTTGAGCCGAAACCGGTTTGGCTCAGTGGATAGAGCGTTGGCCTGCAGACTGAAAGGCCCCAGGTTCGATTCCAGTTGGGGGCATGTACCTTGGTTGCAGGCGCATCCCCAGTAGGGGACGTGCAGGAGGCAGCTGATCGATGTCTCTCTCATCGATGTTTCTAACTTTCTATCCCTCTCCCTTCCTCTCTGTATAAAATCAATAAAATATATTTTTAAAAAAAGAAATAACATTTGAGATGTGACCTAAAATATGAGGAAGAATAAGCCAGCTGAACAGGTAACTTACGTTCCTGGCACAATGAATGGCTTGGAAGGCCCTGTGGGCAGCAAATGCATTGCGAGTTTTGAGAGGAGTCAGAAATGAAGTGTAAGAAGAGCAGAGTGGCCAGTGTTGGATGCTGACATGAAAAGATGAAGACACACACACACACACACACACACACACACACACACACAGGCCACATTAAAGCGTTTGAATTGTGTTCCATGTTCAAATGAAGGCTTGATAGATTTCCAGCAGAGGAAAGTATTATAGTCTAATTTACTTTATTTTTCTTTTTTAGATTGCTCACCCAACTGTGTAGGAAAATAATTGGAGGGGGTTAAGAGTGAAGTAGAGAGATCCCTTTGGGACTATTATAGAATAGTGCAAAGTAAATTAAGAGGGGGGAATAATTTACATTGGAACAAAATTTGGAGGTAAAACTGACAGAATGCGGTGATGGGTTGTGGCTAGGAATGTGGGAATGCGTGGATAAGGAAGGTGACTTGACATCGAGGTTTCTATCTTGCCCCAGTCACTAAGCTGTGTGCTGTGCCATCACCAAGGAGAAGAAGATTAGGGGAATGTAGAGGACAGATTCAAGAGAGAAATCATTTGTTCACATTCACACTTGAGAAGTTTGAGGTTCTTGTGAGCACAAATGAAGATCCAAGTAGAAACGTAGCTAGGTATGTCTAAAATCTGATGGGAGTTTCATGCTGCAGTTATGAATTGAAGTCATCAACATTAAAATTTTATTGAAAGTCAAGCAAATAAATAGTATCTTCTAGGATAGCAGAAAGAGAGATGGAAATTAACAAGAATGCCCAGGGGTCAGGCTGAAGAACATCAATACCCCATTGTCTTTCTGCTATGGCAACTGCTTTCCTATTAACATTTTCAAAATAAGTGTAAAATGTTACCAGGGCCAGCATCAACCCTGTTTAGTTAATGATGATGATGATCTTATTAGGCTCTGAAAGAAAGATTTTCACTGTTTTTCAGATGTTAACTTCATCTTGAATGTCGTAACCTAGCATTATACTCCTAGGGAAGGTATAGATACAGGATAGAGGGAAGAAACTGTGTCAGAAAAGAGAAAAAAATGACATGCCACTGTACTCTTTCTTCCCGTCTGTCCTGCACACCCCACCACTCTTTCCTCCTGTGAAACCCTGATATCATCTTTAGCATCAGGACTTAAGCAGGAAAGGATTTAACATCTTAATGCCATTTTTCTACCACATTTAGTTAAGCTTCGTGATGGTTTGCAGACCACTTAAGTAGTATAAAAAGGAAAACTGTCCTAAGATCATGAGACACAAAATCTATCCCTAGGTAACTATTTAATAGTTATGGAAATGTAGAATAGAGACAGATATCATTGCCACATCCAGAATGGTAGAGTACTAAAATATCACCTAGTCCCACAGTGTTCTAATTTTAACTGAAGGGTCCCTACAAACCAAGACAAATGCAGAAGATGCTTGGAAATTGTATAGCAAGTCTTTGGAGAAGAAAGATGAAAGTACAAAACCAATTTATAATGCCTATTACATTATTAGAAGTTGAATAAAAACAAAACACATCATATTCAAAGTGGGTAAAGTCCTTACTTAATTGAATTTAATATTTAAGTATCAAAACCCAGACACTAATTTGGGCTTCAGTTAAAGATAATGTAAGAGAGAGCTGAAGGATAATATAATGCAGTAAATCATATAGCACAGCCTAATCCATCAAAACCACAGAGCCTACAATTTTCTTCCTTTATATTACATTGAAAAATGACTTCAGAGTATATGCTTATAAGGATAAGTGATGAGAAATCTAAGTTGAGAGAAAACGACGATACTAGCTTTATATGGTAATGTATAATTCTAACAGCTACAATTAATAATAGGTAAAGGCTTAAATGGCCCAAGGATATATAGTTAACAGAAGACAGGTACACCTGTCAATATGAAGCTCTGGAACATTACTCAGATAAAGCTGAGGCAATTAACCTGACAGCATTCCACTGAATTTCGGAGCACAAATAAATGCTATAGCAATAATGTAGGTCAGAAATTGACTTACAATATTAGAGTTCTGACACGTATTTCAACTAATTATTATTCAATCATAACTTAGAAATCAATGGATAAATCTGAACATGCAATTTACATGGACAAAATAAATGGATACAATCCTTGTTGAATTTGTCTTCATATTTTGATGTTAATATTATTTTAAAAGGCTGCTAACCCTATTTAGAAATTACAAAACTTCTGAGTCAATAAAGTTCAATTTAAATAAAGCATCATTCTCTTGGACGCATTCTATAATGTGAATCAATAGTAAATCCCCATTGTGAATAATTCTAAATCTCCTACATTTTTACTAAAAATGTTAAAATATTATACTTGCAAATAAAATGTCATTGGTAAAATTGTTCTAGATACTCTAAGTATCGTAATTCATATTTTTTTCAGATTTCTGTATCATCAGAGTTCTTTCTTTTATTTATTCTTTATTGCTTTTTATTTCCTTTCATGTGTGTGACAAAATACCAGTTTTTGTGTATGACTACCATGTGTTTTTTATGTTTTTCTTCTGTTGATTTAACCCATTAATTCATAAAGTGTTTATGAATACATGGGAGACCACAATTTAAAACATTAAATTATATTAATATTATGAAATAAACATGATCACATTTATAAAATATTTGAGCCACACATGCTATTGAGTTTTACCTGGTCATTGGTTGAAAATGGCCAACGTTTTAACATGCTCTGATTCAATGTATAAATCATGTGTAATATAATACATAATTCACTTTCATTTTATTTTTAATTTGATAGCAAATTGACTTATTACTTAATTACTTAAAATGTAGACAATAAACAAATTATACAAGTGAAAATCTAGACCAATACGACAGTTAAACTTTTAAAAATAAAAATCAATTTCTACTTCACTCAAATCTTTTATTTGGAAATTATGAAATATTTGTATTGTTTTACTTAAAATCTTAAGTGAAACAAAAATTAAATTGATTGAAAAAGTTAGGTATTTCTTTATACAGTCATGAGCTGCTTAATGATAGGGAGATGCTCTGAGAAATGTCATTAAGTGGTTTCATCCCCATGCCAAGGTCACAGAGTGTAATTACACAAATCCGGATGGCATACCTGGGTACACACCTAGGCTAATAACAAATCATATGGGACCACATCGTATATGCGGTCCATAAGTACCCAAAATGTCAATATGTGGTGCATGGCTGTCATTCTTTGAAAGATCTCACAAGATTATAAGTTGATAAAAATTATAATACAAAAACAAAGTTTTTTTCAGGATGTTAGTGAAAGCGGAATCAAACCTGAGGTTTCTAAAACACATATAAAATGTGGATCCACACTTAACATTATTTGACTTGAAATGACAGTCATTTTCTCCATTAGTCCATTAGCATTTTAAAATAATTTACTGTCAAAATACACATAACATAAATTTACTGTGTTAATAATTTCAAGTGTACAATTCAGTGATATTAAGTACAATCATACTGTTGTGCAACAATCCTCATCATCCATCTCAACATTTTTATCATGAAAAATTGAAACTTCATACTCATAAAACAATAGCTGTCCTTTCCTCTCTTCCCTCTTACCTGGGAGCCGCCATTCTACTTTCTTTCTCTCTGAGTTTGACTACTCTAGGTAGTTCATGTAAATGGAATCACACTATTTACCTTTTGTGATTGGTTTATTTTACTTAGCATAATGTCTTTACATTTCATCCATGTTATAGCATCTACACCAATAAAAGAGAAACATGCAAATTAGTCATCACTCCATTATGCCAAACCATGCCTACCAGCCAATCAGGAGCGAGTATGCAAATTGACCCAACCAAGATGGCAGCCAGCCATGGAGCTGGAGCAAGCAGGAGGCTTGGGTTGCCCCAGCAATGGAGGAAGCTAAGCTTCCTGCCTGCACTGGCTGGCCCTGGGCTCCCCTCAAGGCTGCAAAATTTCAATTATAGAAGATAAATAAATCCCAGATTCCAGGGGCCTCTTCTTGGGTTGCCGGGTGGCATGGCTGGCATTTTTAATTTTTTAGAGTGGCTGTACCATTTTAACTTTACATTCCTTCCACCACAGGCCCCTCACCTAGGCCACCTCATGCCCCAAGGAAACCCCTACCAAATTTTGTGCACCAGGCCTTTAGTACAATATAATTGTCTTCATTTTAAAAGCCAAATAATATGACATTGTATGTGATATAATATTTTGCTTACCCATTCCTCTAACCAGGGACAATTGGGTTGCTTCCACATTTTAGCCATTGTAAATAATGTTGCTATGAGTGTAGATATGCAAATATATCATTGAGATCTTGCTTTTTGTTATTTTGGGTATATACTCAAAAGTGGTATTGCTGGATCATATGATAATTCTATTTTTAATTTTTTAGAGTGGCTGTACCATTTTAACTTTACATTCCTTCCAAAAATGCACAGATTTTTAATTTCTCCGTATCCTTGCCAACATTTGCTACTTTATTTCTAATTTTTATACTAATCATCCTAATGAGTGTGAAACGGTATTTCATTCATGTTTTGTCAGATATCTATCTTCTTTGGAGAAATGTCTATTCAAGTCCTTTGCTTTCTTTTGGGTGGGGGAGGAGGGTTGGTGTTATACCAATAAAAGCCATCATTTAGAAAGATGTTAAAACTTCTCTTAGTGACCACTTCATAGTTGCTTTAGGATATTTCCATACATAAGAGACAAAATTATCTGGGAAATAGAAATGGAAAAGTAAAGATATTTGAAAAACATGGCATTGATGCTAAAGAACTTTAGGAATATAAATGACTAATATTTAATTTCAGAGGTGAAGTAACTCAGAAAGAGATGCCTGAATTACCAATATGCAGTAGAGGCAGAGAGTAGGAGCCATATGCACCAGTGGAAATGTGAACTAGATTTAAAAAGGACAGTTTAATTTATTAAAAACATAACAGTTAGGTCTGAGCTAATCTTGTCTACCCCATTAAGGACCAAGAGACAGAATGGCATCTAGGATACACAAACATGTTCAAAGCACCATATTCAAATAGCAAAGCAAAGGGAACAAATGTTCTTTTTGATTTTTCTCTTTGTATCACAGATATTTGTTGTTGTTTTTCCTGCTTCCTGCTAAGCTTTTAAATAATATTAAAGTATATGACCTTGACAAACATATCTAAGAGAACTCCCTTCTCTTTGGGTACTAAAAAATAATCTTACTAAAGTTCTATTTTTTGAAATCTCCCACTAGGTAAATTCTGTGCAGTAGTTCAAAATTGAGATTTTTAGATATATAAATTTAAATTATTTTCTTTTATGTTGTCAAAATAAAAAGAGTTACCCAAACTAAATGAAATACCTATTATTTTTCTGTATATATGAGATTTATTACTAATGATGAAGATAACTAAATCATGATGAAAGTGATTTTAATTGTGTATTGTATTTCATTTGCCAGCTATAGTATATTTCTAAGAGTTCTTTTAACAGTGCAAGTTGATAACATATTACTTTGGATGCCTAGTTTTTTAATAAATGTGAAGGATAAAAACCATAAGATTCTTAGAAATCTAATAATCTCATCTTTGTGTCATTGTATTTATACATTTTATATTTTAAGTACAATTTTTTATTGATGAAACTGTTCTTTAAACTGTATACTTGGCACAGAAATACCTGTTTCACATCAACTTGACTATATTAACAATAGTTTTGGAAGCACATTATTCCTAAAAGACAGTTTTGCTTTAATTGAGGATATAAAACGTACAGCCATCTAATAACAAATAAAAACAATACATCAAAATATGCACCATCTGTTATAATTTTGGGAGGGGACATTGAGAGATTGACCTAAAAATGAATTTTAGAAAACATATAAGGGTCTAAGTCATAGAAACCATTGGCAAAGGTTTGATGTCAGCCTCATTGAAGTTGATCCCAATAATAGAATGTGAGACTCTCGAAGAGGAAGCTCCTTTGGGGCTGCTGGAAAAATTGAAGCTCGCACGAACGCAGTTCTACCTTCTATCATTATCCTCTACGCCCAAGCATTCTGAATAGCTGGCCCTTAACCTGTGACATTTGAGGATTAGAGAAGTTTTATTAGCCCTTGTTCTTCAAAATCGAGGTGTATGTGTTTCTAAGCCTGCTGATTAAAAAACCTTAATTGCTTCTCAGTCTTATCAGAAAAAAAGATGACTTTTCTTGAAATGATTCTTATTAACTTCTGTGACATTTGAACTTTAGCCTGTCTAGATGGAAGAGTCATTGTGCTTCTTGGATCTATATATTTAGCATGATGTACCCACAGGCCAAAACATTATCTGCACATCGGAATCTTGTAAGGAGTGTCATTTTGTCTATTTCTGGCCACAGTGGGTGCTAGAATTCTGATTACAAATATTGGATAGCAGCCATTCTAGTCATGGAAGGACAGAATGCCTGTTCTTAAACCATTTCTGACCATTATTTCCTTTACTAATAAAGTTGATAGTTCACTCTACTTGAGTATGTATTCACTGAAGATATACACTGATTTTGAATTCCAAGTTGCAACATTTTTCTCATTAAAAAATGGGTTATATCCCTTCATCAGTGGGGCTGATTAATTTATATGTTCCTAGTTGCTCTTATCAAATACAAGCTCTTAAAAGGTGATTTTATTTTTACTAAAGATGCCAGTGTGTTTGTTTCTTTTTTCAATAAACATGCTCAAAGTAAGGTTTTTAAGTGCTGAATCTGTTAAAACTATTTCAGTTGAAGGCTTTATTTTGCATAATAGAACTCTAAACATATTGGTTCTGTTAGAATAATATAATAGTTAAGAACATTGGTTCTGGAGCCAAAAAGCCTAAATCTGAATTCCAATTCCTTTGCTTATTAGCTGGATGAATGGCTATGTGACCATGGACAAGATAATCTTCGTGTGCCTCAGTTTCTTATTTTACAAATTGGGTATTATAACAGCACCTACTTCATAAGTTAGTAGATAGAAGAAATAAGACAAGTGATTCCAACATTGTCTGGCACATAGTAAATGTTCTGAAAGTCAATATTGCTTTTATGGTCATAGGATAATGTTATTTAATTCTTGAACCCAACTGCTTTTTTTGTTGTTGTTGTTATCATTTGCTTTTTTTTTTTCTATTTCCTGGCTGCTGCAATACTTACATAGATTTTTCTTTTTCCAAAAGCTATGATAAAATTTTAAATCTTATTAGTTGAGAGGATCATTTTCTACGTAGAATCCAGATTCAAAATAGATCTACATGCTGTATATAGTCCTATGTAGCCACTCTGTAATGTAGCCTGATTCTCTTTCACCTGTTCATGCCAAATTCCTGAAGACACACCAGGAACTCTGAATAAGACCAAAGAGCAGAAACTTCTCTGGAGGTCTGAATAAGACCAAAGAGCAGAAACTTACCAGCCTAATTGTAGAGAAACCCATAGCAACCTATCATAAAAGTGATTTAACTTGTGCTTTATACTCTACCAACCCTGTCTCCTGAGCTAAAAATAACAGTACACAAGGGTATTTACTTGAAATTTTGAAAATGGACATTACTCAAGCACTATTTTAAAAATCTGGGAAAATTGTGCAAACAACAAACCCACTTGTGAATAAGCCACAGGGAGATCTTCTCTATTCCTCTCTTTCTCTTCAGCAACGTGAAATAATAGTATGGGCCACAGGAAGCAACTAGCTGAGTTAGTCTTATTACAATCATAGAAAATCCTGACCCTTGATTCCAGGTTTTGTGACCAATCTGATCAGTGCCCTCAGTTGGTTCATTACTGGTACTAATGCCCACAATAATGATGTCTTCACTTTCACTAGAAACCTTAGTACTTCCATCTTGTAGTATGAAAGCCTAATTTTGTCTTTCTCTTTCTAACTTATTTCACTTAGCATAATACTCTCTAGATCTATCCATGCTATTTCAAATGGTAAGAATTTATTCTCTTTACTAGAGGCCTGGTGCATGAAATTCATGCATGGGGTATGGGGGGGGGTACCCATCCTGCAACCTCTCCAATCTGGGATCCCTTAAGGCATGTTTTTGACTGCCTGTTTAAGGGGGAAATTCCCAGGTTGCATCCTCTCCAATCCAGGACCCCGTGAGGGATCTCTGACTGCCCGTTTAGGGCTGATCCCACTGAGATTGACCCTAAATGGGCAGCCGGACATTCCTCTCACATTCCAAAATGCTGGCTACCAACCACTCGCCTGCCTGCCTGCCTGATTGCCCCTAACTTCTTCTGCCTGCCAGCTTGATCACTCCCTAACCACTCCCCTGCCAGCCTGATTGATGCCTAACTGCTCCCTTGCCAGCCCAATTGCCCCTACCTGTCCTCCCTTGCCAGCCTGGTCACCTCTAACTGCCTTCCCCTGCCATCCTGGTTGCCCCCAACTGTCCTCCTCTATCAGCCATCTTGTGGTGGCCATGTTGTGTCTACAAGGGGATGGCCATCTTTAACCACATCAGGGTGGCCATCTTGTGTGTTGGAGTAATGGTCAATTTGCATAATACCTCTTTAGTAGATAGGATGGCTAAGTAATATTCCATTGTGTAGATGTACCACCACTTTTTCATTCACTCATCTATTGAGGGCACTTGGGTTGGAGAAGCTTGCAGTTCTTAAGTTCACACAGGTCCCCCTATCACACTGGTCTCTTTCCCCAGCCTTGGAGAAAATATCTTGCCTCAAACTTTTAAAGTCTCTTCCTATTAAGTCTGGATTTGTTTTTGTTTTATTTGACAGTGAAATTACTGGGGGGCGGGGGGGAAGAAATAAACCAACAACATAAAAAAAGAATGAATAAAGGTGAAAATCTATCAAAGCAACCAGCTTCCTTTTTAACTGTTTATTAAACAGTTGGCTGCAATGATAATATTGTCACTTTCCTCCTGATCCCATGTGACACTGTTCTGTCTGCTACATTCTCTGTTAGCCATAATTATAAATTTAATTTGTCAATATTATCAAAGAGCTCTGACTGCTAACTTTATTTTGTGTTAAATATCACCTTTGACATGACTCATCCTAGGACCTAATCCATTCACATTTTTTCCTGGCTTAGTTCCCAAGAAGACTTGACCTTATTTCTGCAATTGTGAAGGGATGAGTTCATTTTGAAAGGTCTAATAGGTACTAATTACAAAGGTCTTCCCAGATGCAAACAGCTGTATGTAAAGTCTTGCATAGATAAGATTAGAGTTTCAAATTCATACCAGTTTAACTTGGTTGAATAATGAGAGAAGGTTGGTATTCAGGTGATAGCATTAATTAGAAGACAGAAGTGATTGAACCTGACACAAAAGACTTCAAAGTACGTAGTGATATGCTTGATTGTGAAGGGGACATAATAAAACTGTTCCTAAACACATCGATAGTAGGTTCAATGGAGGTAGGAAGAAATTGGAAAGCAGGAAAAATCAACCCAAAAATATAACTGAGGAAATAATGCAACTGAGAGATGATCAGGATTCTGATTTATAGGGAGGCTGTGAAAGAGAAGCATGTTAGCAATAGATATAGATAAAGATCATGAGCTCTGTCTCTTTATGTGTGAAATTTCAGATATTGGTAAAGTACATAAATAGTACAATTATATAATGAATGAAAATGTGCTGGATATATATTTTGGGAGAATTTGAGTTCTGTCATTTAAATGTTTTGAAAAAGTTCTATGATTATTAAAAATAAATTTTAAAACACAATATGTCTTTGTGGTACAAATGTATAACCCCAATTTATGATAAAAATTTAACATTTCTCATTTTCATAAAATATATTAATTGAATTCTTAACTGATTTTACAATTTTATGGTAATTGTAAGATTTAGACAAGCTCATTTACCATTAAATATTTTGAAAATTTAAATACAGTTAACATTTGAGAACCTTAAAAACATTTAGTACAGTTTTGAAATTCTTATTTCAATGGTTGGAGTTATTGTGATAAAGAGATATGGACTAACAAATACAAATTTCATCAGACATTAAAATCCATCTTTTCCGATGAGGAACAATGATTTATAAGAGCCAAGTGGCAGATTTAATGCAACCTCATATTTTTAAAAAAGTGTTACGAAGTTTTAGCCATTAAAAATTCAGAAAGGTTAACATTTTAAATACAAAAAGACCAAGGCAACAGTCCATTTAATGGGAGATAAAGGGTAAAGCATGCAATGCTCAGGCGTTAAAAATCCAATTATTCCTATTACTTGCTCTGCATACATTAGGCCTTCATATTTTCGTACTATCCCATGCCTCACTTGTCCTGCTGCCTCTTATCAAACCTCCTGTTTGCATTTTAATTGACTTGGGAAAAAGCAAAGGAAAAAGGAAAAAAGTTGTAAAATTAAAGAAAGGCTCTGCATATTAGAAAACATATGTGACCCCCCGTCTGACTATATTATGCCAATGTTTTAAATACCATTGTGTTCCCTCTCAGTCTGTTTGTAAACTATCTCTTCCAAACCTAAATACATTTTATGAAAGTTTATGTCACCATTCTTAAGAGTATCTAATACATACAAGAACCTTATTCAATTTACTTGAATCAACTCCCACTAAGCTAAACACACTTTTCACATGGTCAAAGAATAGGCCATGGCTTTGTTTTACAATTATTTAATGTCTATACACCTTAGTTTTCTAATCTGAAAATGGGCATGCCTAAAGAAGGACCCTGTGGGCTCTCTGTAAGCTGATTCATGGGGTTTTGATTCATTGTGACTTCTGAAGTGGTTTTGAAGCTGCTTTTGGGGAAATGGTTTTCAAATTTTTAAATCTTAATATCAGTCTTAAAAATTATAGAGAATCTTAAAGACCTTTTGCATGTTTAGATTATGTCTTTTAATGATCTCTTTTAAGATAAAATTTAAATGTATGTAGACTTTTTAAAATAGCTATTTATTAATTTATTTAAAATAACTACCATAAACTCCATCCTAACACAGAAATATTTTATACAAGTTTGTATTTTCCAAAAAGAAAATAATAATAAAGGAGAGGATCAGCCTTGTTTTATAGTTTTCACCTCCATGATGTCTACATAAGAGATCTACTAGATTCTAGTATCTTCTTTTGCAATCAATCTTTGGTGACATATCATTTTGGTAGAGGCATAGAAAGAAAATCAGGTCTCACACAGTTCTGTGGTTGGAAAGGGAAGACTTTAAGCACTTGGGGACCACCGGGAATCTAGAAACCACACTTTGATAATCACTCCCTGGTGAATAGAAGCAAATAGGAGGAGAGAGGACTGTTTTCAATATTAACTTCATGCCATATCTAGGGGACTTGGGCAGGAGAATGCTGAAGACCTGGGGACCCAACTTGTGCCTTTGACCTGCCTTTAACTTGATAATCTATCCATTGTCCACAGCCCACACCTACTTGGCTTCTTCCAAGATGATCAGAACTTTAGTCTTCACTCATTTGATAAAAGATCCTGGGAGAGGGCAAGGGCTACTTGTGTAATAACGTACATGCCAGTTTTACTGGGCTACATTTTTGGTTAAATATAGTTTGATTATTAAATAGTGTGTATTTTTGATAAATGCAGATTTAACATTTGCTCTTTCACAAGTGGTCACAGAGATGCGTGGCATGTAATCATTTATAACTTTGTTGAGGTGTGAATTTGAAACAGTCTTCAAGACTAGTATTCAAGGCTGAGTGAGTCGTTTGACGAGTGGGCTCAGGGGATTGAATTTACTGATATACACTCTTCTTGGGGGAACTGCTTCTAGAATAATTAATGACATTGTTGGAAGTATTGAGATTTGGAAAAATATTGCTGTTTTGTGAAAAGAAAAATGACCTTGGCAAATTAAAAAACCAACAGTCTTGGTAATGGAAACAAAGAGAAAGTATAACTATCTAATGTATGGTGCTTGTTAAAAAATAACTCCACATTTTACTTTGGTCAAAGATTTATGAAATAATTAAGTATCCAAAGATATAACTTAAATTTAAGCTTATTGTACTCTTCGATGATAATTACATATGATTTTGCTATTCACACATTTGGGCATTTGAAAATGTCAGGAATCTACTATATTAAATCAATATATAAATTTAGAATATTAGAATGATCAACATTAGTTTTAATTCTCAATTTGGTGTGGTTTTGAAATCTTTTGTTAAAGTCTAATTCTTAGGAGAAGCTGAAAAGTATTAATTATTAGTTATATTTGATATTATCTATAAAAATATTTATAAAGTAAGACAGAAACAAGTTATCACCTGGAGATATAGCCAGCATATTTATAAAGACAGAAACAACTTATCAACTGGAGATATAGTCAACATTATATATATATATAATTTTTGCTTATGTTTAATTTTTCTACTAACTCTAATATACTCTAATAAGGACTAAATTTAAAAACTTGGATAAATTGCTTGGCATGTAAAAAGTGCTATGTAAGATTTGCTATTTTTGTACTTTCATACAAATACCAATAAAAAAAGTGACAAGAAAAAACAGGATAATTTATTGAGTGCCTGTTCTTGTGCCAGTTACTATTTTAGGCATTGAGATAGAGAGCCTAGACTAGAACTGGATGGTATATATCACACTGAACAACGTTTTATTCCATACATAAACTTTTCTAATTCTTAGAAAAAAAAAATCTTGCTAATTTCCTTCTATCTCTGTGTTTAGTGTAATTTACTCACACTAAAAGTAATTGTTCTGTATGGAAAGTTGATAGATTATTTCCATCTGAAATGCTAGGGGAAAAGATTCTTAGTTACCATTAACTGATGATACAAGCGTAAAGAGTATAAACCTTATTAATAAACTTAATAAGCATGAACAAAGATAATTTAGAAAACCCTATTGATAGAGTTATCCTGCAGGGAATATATTTAAATCATTGTATTTATAAATATTCCATTTCTGATTGTTTATTTTATAAGGAAATTTTACATCTAGATGAAATCATTCAATACATTAACAAGTTAACTTTAAAAGGATGTAAGATTTTTAAAACTAGAAGACTGTAATATGATTTTAGATCAGGTTTAGTTTAAACTTTCTTAACAGTATCTATCTAAACTGATAATAATGAGAAAGTTTACACATTTTTTTTTTAAAAATCTGGAATCCTTGATCCAGATGGTCTTTTATCTAGTAGTTTGGAACCTTTACCAAAACATCGGCTTTGTACTCAGTCTATCACAGCCATCTAACACTTGCTTGATTCTCCTGACTGGTTAAAAATTGTTTCCGATATTGGAGATTAACTAAGTGCTGTCTGCTTGAGACATGCAAACATTTAATGTTTGACTGACTTCAATTGCACTGCAGTTTGTTAATGTTTAAACAATGAACTTCTCGGCATTCTCAATCTGGGAAGACTTGTTATATAATCTGAATGCTGTAACACCACCACCCTCACCCCCATAAGTCCTCGCACACTCATTAGTACCTCTCACACCCACGCAGATTAAACCCTCCTTCTCTGTTCTGATAACACTTTAGACATACTACAATTATGGGATTTGCTGTAATCGAATATGCTAAGACATAATCAACTGTGTCTTACAGTTAAATATGCTAGTTTATAAATTCCCGGAAAACCAAGGTTTCTGTTAAGTTTCTGTAATGCTTTGCTTAGTGCGAGGGAAATAGTAACCCCTCAGCAAGAGTTGGTATGGATTAATTGATTAATGAAAAGCAAAATAAAATTAAATGGTCAAAAGATTGATGTCATGCGGTGGACATATTTTATTTTTTAGCTATTCTTTTTATTTCATTAATTGGTCTGGGGACTACACCTCTCACATTCTTTTTCCTTATGGTTGAAAAAGAATGACACCATTTCCATCCCACAGGATGGTCATGTGATCAGGGCTTTTGGAGGTTTTCCGCCATCCCAATGGTTTAATTACATGAGCCAATGTATTCTGTTATGTTGCTTTAGATAATTCCAGTTGGATGTCAAGCACATTCAACCGCATCCTGGCTAAAACACTGTCTGCATTTTAGAATTCCCCCATCGGAAATATTCATCAAGTTCACATTCTCTAGCTCTTTAGTGCTTTCTTAACTACAGTTTATAGGACGATGCAATGCCGTGTTTTACTGCTTCATCCTACAGAAAGTTTTCAGCTCCCCTGAGCTTATATTTATTTTTCTTTTCACAATGTTTCAAATATTTTGAGCATAGCCAAACTGTTACTAAACACCGATTTGCAGAATGGTGTTTTCTTTGCAGCTTGCCTCATTTCTTCCTGAATGTCTAATCTCTGAGAAATTTTCCCCTCTGCTCTCTTTCTCGTGCTTGGCATTTGTCTGTTTTTCCCAGTGATTGTACTTTTGAGCCTTAACTTTCTTCCTCAAGATAAAGACAAACATGCATCTGTATCAGACCTTAGTGATAGTCACCTTTATTTATTTATTATTATTTTTTATTGTTTAAAGTATTAGTACATAAGTCTCCTTTTTCCCCCCATTGATCTCCCCCTGGCCTCCCTTACCCCTAGTATAGCCCTCACCTGCCCCCTTCCCCAGTGTCTTATATCCATTGGTTATGCTTATATAAATGCACACAAGTCCTTTGGTTGATCTCTTACCATCTCCGCCCCCAACTTCCCCTGCCTTCCTGCTGTAGTTTGACAGTCTGTACAATGCTCTTTTGCCTCTGTATTTACCCCCCCCGCCAAATCTTTTCTTTAAAAGAAGTAATACTCACCTTTAAATGAAGCCCATACAATGGTTAATGTAAGGTGTCTCACCATATGTCATGGATATTGATAATGGCATATATTTTAACTCTATTAAAAGAGAGAATCTGCAAAAGAGTAGATATTTTCCTTTTAAATATATTTATTTAGCTCCTGACTATTCCCCATTTATCCCTCAAAGAAGATATAAATTTTTTTTGCATTCTGGAGTCTATGGATGTCTCAAACTGGCTTTAGAACTCTATATATAGGTGTGGAGAATGATAAAGTAAGAAAATTATTTTATCCTTTCAGTATTATTTTCACCATAGCGTTTTAGTTGCATGCTTATTAATGTATATGTATCACGTGTGGGAGTTCTGTTTTTAAAGCTGTTTTGGGTTCCTAGAAAAATTGCAAGGAAGACACTAATATTTCTCCATGGCCACTTCTCCCACACATGCACAGTTCCCCTCATCATCATCATCTCCACCAGGACAGTACATGTGTTATAATTAACACTAACACATCATAATCACCCCAACTCCATCCTTTGCCTTGAAGTTCACTCTTGTTGTACATTATGTATTCATCATTATAAAAACATGCAGAGCCCTAACCAGTTTGGCTCAGTGGATAGAGCGTCAGCCTGTGGACTGAAAGGTCCCAGGTTCAATTCCAGTCAAGGGTATGTAGTTTCTCTCTCTTCGATGTTTCTAACTCTCTATCCCTCTCCCTTCCTCTCTGTAAAAAATAAATAAAATATATTTAAATAAATAAATACATAAATAAAAATATGCAGAGCATTTTCACCAACATAAATACTGTGTGCTCTGCCTGTTTGCCACTCTTTCCCAACCACAATGGTGGGCAGCACCTGTTTTTTGTTTGTTTGTTTGTTTGTTTTTTAACTCTAGTTTTCCCTTTTCCAGAATCTATATATAGAAGTCTAAGAGACTGTTATGACCAGTTGACCAAATGACTGGTTGACCAGTAACTATGATGTGCACTGACCACCAGGGCGCGTATGCTCAACACAGGAGCTGTCCCCTGGTGGTCAGTGTGCTCCCGTAGCCCACCTCCCACAGCCAGCCAACCTTCTGCACTCCCTCCCCCTCGGCCTGCCCTGATCGGCCTGATTGGGACTGGGAGAGATGGGCCCCTGTCAGCCCCAATTATGAGCCAAACTAAGGGACCCCACCCATGCACAAATTTGTACACTTGGCCTCTAGTTTTATATAATTGGAAATATACAATATGAAGCATTTTCTGATTGGCTTTTTTCACTTAGCAATATGCATTTTAGGTCCCTGTATGTCTTTTCATGGCTTGATTGCTCAGTTTATTTTAGTGATAAATAATATTCCATTATCTGATATAACACAATTCGTTAATCTGTCCACCTAATGAAGGACACCTTGGTTGCTTCCAAGTTTTGGCAATTTTACATAAAGCTGCTATAAAACACTGTGTGTAGATTTTCGTGTAGATTTATGTTTTTCTCCTTGGAGTAAATACCAAAAAGCATCATTGCTGGATTAGATGGTGAGAGAAAATTGATTTTTTAAAGAAACTGCTGACTTATCTTCCATAGTGGCTATCTCATTTAGCATTCCCACCAGCATAGACTGGGAGGTCCTGCCACTCACATCCTTGCCAGCACGTGGTGTTGTCAGTGTTCCTGACTTTGGCCACTCTGATAGCTGTGTAGCGGTACCTTTTTTTAAATTTACATTTTCCTGATGCCACATGCCGTAGAGAATTTTTCATATGATTGCTTGTCATCTGTGTATTTCCTTTGGTGAGGAGTCTGTTAAATTCTTTAACCAATTTTTTAAAGCAAATTGTTTGTTTTCTTATAGCTGAGTTTTAAGAGTTCTTTATATATTTTGGATAACAATCCATCCTTTATCATGTCTGTGTTTTACACATATTTTCTCCCAGTCTGTGGCTGTCTTCTAATTCTGTTCATGTTGTCTTTTGCAGAGCCTCACAAACATCTGCATTTTAAAAGATTTCCATTGTTGTGAACTATTTTTGCCCATTCAGATCTTCCTGAGGGGACTTTATTTCATTTTAATGATGTCCAATTTATCAATTCCTTTTTTTTTTCATGACTGTGCCTTTGGTGTTTTATCTAAAATGTCATTGCCTTACTGTGTTTTTGATGAGTGTAGTACCATGATTAATTTTTTTAGAATGTTAGCATGATTGAACAGCCAACACTATTTAAAATTATTTTAGAATTAGTAAAGTGCAAGGTGCATTGTATATAGAAGATATAGAGACATCTTAACAGAATTGGAATATATCTGAATATTAATTTTAAATAAAAATGTATGTTTGTGCCTTTTGATATCCAGTGTGATATTCAATGAGACTGAATGTGAAATTCATCTCTCATAGTTAATAGCTTTGATTATTGATCAGATAACTAAAAGATTAATTTGTTAAGAATTTTGTTTTCTTGCTGGAATGAACTGAATGTCTGTCCCCCAAAATTCATATGTTGAATTTCTAACCCCTAATGTGATGGTATTAGAACTGATTAGCCTTTTGGAGGTGATTAGATCATGAGATTGGAGCTGTCATGAATGAAGTTAGTGTCCTTATAAAAGAGGCTCTGGAGAACTCTCTATCTTATGTTATGTGAGGTTACAGCCAGAAGACAGAGGTCTATGAGTGAGGAACTAATTCTTCTTCAGACACTGAATCTTCCAGTGTACTGATCTTTGAGTTCCCAGCCTCCAGAACTAAGAAAAATAAAGTTATGTTGTTTATAAGCCATTCAGTGTATTGAATTCTATTGTAGAAGCATGAACTAATGAAGACACTTGGAATTTATTAGCATGATGTGGAAAGATTACCTATTTTGAACAAAAACAATCTTGCCATCCATGCAAACTTGTTTACCCTTTACAATCAACTTATAATTTGACATTTTTCTCCCATAAAAATTTTTTTATCATTCAGTCTATGAAAGAAACACAGAACTGAAGTGTTTAAAATAAGCTTTAAAAAAAAATAAGCACTTTTTTTTCTGTTGTACAAGTCATGACATGGTTGCTTACCCTGTGGGATATTCACTTCTACTAGTATAATTGTCAGAAACAGTGTCAAAAACATCTATTTTAGTGAAGTCCTGAAATAATCTAGCTAAAACATATATTTTCAAGAGATTCACCTCAGGAGGCATCAACCCTGTGATTCTCTAACTCACTGCATTTAAAAGTTACCTGCAGCTTCTGTAAAACGTCCATTCAACATGTTCCATGTCAGAAACTACAATGGAGATGCAGTCTTAGGTTATATTCCTGGAAATTCCCCAGGTACTTCTAGGGTACAACCAAGTTGAAATGCCCTTTATTTGGGCCAAATGGATATTCCAAATATTATTAAATTTTTAGTTTTCGTAGACAACTATTTTTAACAAAAAGACATTTACTCTGTATTAATGGATAATGACAAATGTTTTTTTTCTTTTATTTTTAAACATGAAACACGTTACAAGAACCATTGATCATCACAAACATCTGCATTTTAAAAGAGTTCCATTGTTGTGAACTATTTTTGCTCATTCAGATCTTCCTGGGGGGGACTTTATCTCAACAGGAGGTAATCTATGCTTAGTCCTAACTAAAATAGTTAAAGCTCCTCAGAAAGGTTTGTGGCATCCAAGTCATTAGCAAAGAGCTAGAATTGAAGTATTTACTGAAGTATCCATTATGATAATGAATACTACATTATTATGAGATTTATTTTCCTACAATAGTAATTCTCTCATGTAGGCACTCTGCAATATTTTATTATAATAGGTTCACTTGTAAAGTTATTACTGAATACCAATGGTATATAAATGAAATAAAATCAGTAATATTGGACACAGAATAAGAGAAGGATTTTTAAAATCAGATATTACATTAGTACTAGAGACTCGGTGCATGAATTCGTGCAAGGGTAGGGTCCCTTGACATGGCCTGTGGGAACTGAGCCAAAACCAGCAGTCCAGTGCCTCCTGCAGCTCCTGCTCATCCCAGCCCCACTGCACCTGCTGCGGACTCCTGCCCAGTCAGTCCTAATCGGAAGAGGCTCACGCCACACCACAGCGGGGCTCGCTAGCTATGACTTCTGCGTATGGTGCCTGTCCTGAGACGGGTGGCGGGAGCAGGGATGCGAATGGCCCACAGAGTGGGTGATAGAACACCCATGCTGGCCTGGGATCTGGAAGCCTCCCCCTGACATTTGTGCAGGTTGTCGGGAGCCACCTGGTGGCTGCTTCTATATTGTTTCTTCCTTGTGGAGTGTCTAGAGAGGGAAAGTGGCCATGGTGCCCAAGGCTGACTTCCAGGAGGCCAGCAGTGCTATGGGGATCATGCCAGCAGTGCTGGTCTGTTGGTATCTGACTGGTTCTCTGGAGATTGGCCCTGCAGGACTTCTGAGGGAGTGAGTAGCTGCCACCAGGCTGATGGGCCACTGGGACAAGTCCGTCCGCTGAGCAATAATCCAGCTGTGGGAGTGCCCTGACCACCAGGGAGAAGCTCCTGCAATGAGAGTCTGCCCCCTGGTAGTCAGTGCGTGTCATAGTGACTGGTTGTTCAGTCATTCAGTCACTTAGGCTTTTATATATATAGATGAGAGGCCCAATACACAAAATTTGTGCAAGAGTAGACCTTCTTTCCCCTGGCTACTGGCACCAACTTCCCTCTGGTACCTGAGACCCAAGCTTCCCTCTTAGAGGGAGTCTCCACCCACCTTCCACAGCCAGCCAGTTGGTGGTCTGGGCCTCCCTCTGCAGTGCAATCATGGGGCGATGGCTGGGTCCCTGACCAGTCACATCACAACCCCTTTGGCTAGCCTGGCACCAGTCTGTATCATAGCATGGTCTTAGATGGTCCTCCGAATGGTTGTCTGGATGGTCAGTCCGCTGTTTGGTCGTTCAGTTGATTTACATATGCATTTATTATATAGGATAATATCTTATTAAAAAGTAGTGAGGATAAATGTGAGATGTTTGTTTTGTTCTAATCATTTAAGCTGATTGTATTATTGAAATCAAATTTACTAATTAAATGCCTACAAAGTACTCAGAAGCAAGGTAGCGAAGTAGTCATCTTGAATCAAGGAGTTTGACTGACTACTTGGGGAAGAAAGCCAACAGTGAGACTTCAGTCCTTACGTAATGTAGGATGGTAACAGAATCTGAAGAGGATTTCATATCCACATCACTGCATAACAAACCAAACCAAACTTATTGGCTTAAACATGAAGTTTCACAGGACTCAATGGATCTCAGCTGCCCTTTGCTGCATAGTTTGTTGGTGCATTGGCAGATGATCTTACCTGTGATGCTCAGCTCTGCCATTGTGGTCTCTCAGCTTATGAAAGATTGCCTAGGGTTTTTCTCATGATAATGGTGAAAGTCCACAAGAAAAGTAAAAAACGCACAAGCACTTTTTGAAGCCTCTGCTTATGTCAAGTTTGATAACTTTCTATTGACCTTGGCTAACCAAATCACATGACCAACCCCAGGTATAAGCATTAGGAAAAAAGGCTCTGATCATTTAGTAAGAAGAACTAAGTAGGAAAAATTTAAAGTCACAGGAAAAAGACAGACAAAATCAAAGACATTAACCACAAACAAAAAAAAAAAACACATTATGTCACCATTTCTTTTTCAAGTGTCAAGTCTAGAAGACAAGCAACTTTCATTAAGGCCTTATTCCCAAATATTGACCCTTTGCTGCTCACTAAAATTTGATTGCTCTGCCCAGAGCAGCAAAATGATTTACAGGCTATTTAAAGCACTTGCACATTTTCTCTGAATCTTACCCTGGTAAACACATTAATAGAATCACATAAGGTTATGTTCTGAGCACTGAGTTAAAAAATAAGGGATCAAATACATAAAATTCATGGATTACTCAGATAGCAGTTCCATCTTTGAGAAAGAAAAGGTGCTTTCTGGCTGAATCTGATTCCCTGCCTTTTAAAATATGTTTGGTTTCATAAAATGTCAATGATCCAATCATTGAAAGTTTTACTTTATGCATTGTGTATCTTAGGTGTTTATACTTGTCATTTATTGATATCAGGCAATAGTTAAATTGGTAATCAAATCTGAATAAAAAGAAAACAAAGATGATTAAAATCTTAAGAAATCTTTTAAAGGTACAATAATGCACTGTCTAGAGAAATAACCCCCAAAATATAAATCAATCCAATAAAGTGGTTTTTAGAAAGAGGTTTAACATAAATTATTAATTATTTTAATTGAGCAATAAAAATCATATAAACTTGTTAAATTCTATATTCCTCCTGATAATTATTTTAATCTGTAGTCAAAAAGTATTTGTGGAAGTTTTAGACTTTTGCATCTTCCATGTAACTTATCCACTATAAACCATGATCTGAGTTTTCTGCCTCAGTAATATCAAAATTAAAAAGCTAAAGTCAGCTTAGGAGCTGTTTCAACATTTTCTGCCAAATACCCCTAGAATGCTTTTCAAAGGAGAGAGAAAGATAAATAAATGAAAGCCAATTACATTAATATTTTATTTTATTATTCCCAAACACTACATGTACTTTATCTCCTGTCATTCGTGTTTAAACTCCTTTCCTAGCCAGGATGACAATATGTGCTCACTCACTCCCAAGGATAAAGATGCTGACTTTGCAGAGTCCCATTTTTCTATCATGCAATGCATCTTCCTCTGGTTAATTCTAATAGTTCCTGTGGCTGTCCTCTTCTTTCTGCCATTCATAGCGGCCATTTTGAAAATTCCAACTTTGCAATGAATAGCTAAAAATGTGTGTGATTGAAACAAATGTATAGATGTATACAACCTAAAACCTTTACTTTTTCTATCTTATTGTCTTCTCCCCATTTCAGATAATTCTTGGGATATTATTATTTTATCCAGATCAGTAACCAAGAACAGCAACTCGTTTAGAAATTAAAGTCTGACATTTTTTTTTTTACTTAAGCAGTTAAATTGGAAAGGTATTTCTCTTTTTATATACCTGTTGCTGAGATTCTGTGCTGTATCTGTTTGTAAATATAAAAGCTGTTATTGGAGACAGATGATTATTTACAGTGTTTTCTCTATTACACAGGATAAATTATTAACAAGAAAATAATTGAATATTGAATATGCCTGGAAAAGAAATAATCCTTTACCAAGTCTGTCACATAGTATTCTGCAAGCATGCATTACAATTAGTAGAGTGATCCAAGTAGATTTATGTATCAAATTGTTTAAATTCATTATCCAAACCTACATTTTTAAAGAACATAATACAACTGTGAATTAATTGTTATTCAACTTTATCCTTTCTGCAAGTTGAACTATATTTTATGACCCATTGATTTAAATGATAATTCTATATGCATACCATTGAAAAGTTTTATGAAAGCATTGTTTTTCATTTTGATACTATATCACAGCTGATCAAATAATTTGTCATTTTAATATATTAAGATGTATGGGTAGGAAAAATATCTCATTTTTTTATAAAAGGTTTCAAACTACTTAATCATTATGTAATAACAATCCTCTATATAAGTGGTTCTCCAAGTGTGGTCTTTGCATTGTCAGCATCAACAGTACCTGGCAACACATGAGAAATGCAAATCTCAAATCCCTAAATTTTTTAATCAGAAACTCTAGATGTGCGGCCCAGCCATCAGTATTTTAGAGTGATCTCAAAGTAATTCTGAAGAACATTAAAGTTGGACAGCCACCATTCCATATTATTTATTCTTCTCAAGCACCCTTACAATCACAATATTTAATCTGCATTTCAAAAGTCAAAGTATTATCCACCTTTATCAACTGAGGAAATTGAAACTCATCAAGGTTGAGTTCCTCAGCTAACCTGATGAAATAACCAGCACCTGATTTAACTTTCACTAACACTTGTCTCCAGGAACAAACTCATCATTTTCACCTTAATTAAACAATATAAATAATTAAAGGAAAAAGAAAAGTCTGTCAGAAAAGACATTGACTTTGGCATGATATTGACTTAGGGGAAGAACAATCAATAATTAATATTTATTAAATATTTTACATACTACAGGAGAGGAATTCCCTGGTAGAATGAAGGTTACAAGAATTGTATTCCATGGACCTCTTTTTTTTGCATTTTCTAAACAAATCATTTATCAGTAACTGTGTTAGACATGGATTATACAACAAGAAGCATGATGCAGTATTTGTCCTCAATGATCTTTCAGTCTGTTGGGAGAAACACACCAAAAAGTGGGTAATTTCAATTTAGAACAAAATGCACTATAATATACACTGAGTGGCCAGATCATTATGATTTCTAAATGTATAATAATCTGGCCACTCATTGTGTATCCTATATAATAAAAGGTTAATATGCAAATTGTCCCCTCGACCAGGAATTTGACCAGTAGGTTGGCCGGCCAACCACCCTTGTCCCCTGCACCTGGCCAGGCTGGCCGGATCCCACCCATGCATGAATCATGAATTCATTCACCGAGCCTCTAATATATATATATTATATATCTAATACATAAACACATATAAATACTGAGTGGCCAGATTATTATGCATTCAGAGATCATAATAATCTAGCCACTCAGTGTATATAAAGAATGTCATGATGAGCACATAAGATAAACAGTTCTCAGTCTGAGTTTAAGTAAAGGTTTGGCAAGTGACTCAAAGACCACTTCCTGGAATATTATAGAATCTTACAGCAGAGGAAAAGAGAAAAGATCTTACCCTATAAAAATAACAAACAAAATATAAAAGAATAAATGAGCATGATTTCTTATTGTCTTGCTAATTTTATGTAAAGAAGGGTGCATATATTTTTAAGTATCATTGTTATGAAGGACTCTTGTCCATAGAAATACTTAAAATCCAGAGACAAGTTTTGAATTGAATTTCTTTATTGGAACACAACAATTTTGAAATTTTATAACGTAAAAATTAAGCTGACATTCTGTGGGCACATTTTATAATTTAGAATATTAAAAATGAGAATAATAGTTTGCTGCTCAGTTCATGTTTTGGTGGAACCGGATGCAGAAAGTGACAATCCAATCCAATTTTAAAACTGAGCAGAAGACCTGAATAGACACTTCTCCTTAGAAGACATACAAATGGCCAAAAGACATGTGAAAAAATGCTCAATGTCACTAATCCTCAGAGAAATGCAAATTAAAAGAACAATGAGGTACCACCTCATACCTGGCAGAATAGCTATTGATAAATGAACAAACAACAAGTGCCACTGAGGATGTGGAGAAAAGGAGCCCTAGGACACTGCTGGTGGCAATGCACACTGTTGCACCACTATGGAGAACAGTGTGGAGTTTCCTCAAAAATTTCCTCAAAATTTGTTTAGAACTGCCGGTTAACTTAGTGATCCCACTTCTAGGAATATACCCTAAGATGCCTGAAATAGCAATCATAAATAATATAGGCACCCCTATGTTTATAGCAGCACAATTTACAATAACTAAGATCTGGAGACAGTCCAAGTGCCCATCAGTAGATGAGTGGCTGAAAAACACTATGGTACATTTACACCATGGAATACTATGCAGCTTTAAAAAAGATGAACCTCTTACTCTTTGGGACAGCATGGAGGGACCTGGAGAGTATTATGCTAAGTGAAATAAGCCAGTCAGAGAAAGACAACTATCACATGATCTCACTCATACATGGAATCTAGTGAACAAAAATAAACTGATGAACCAAATAGATCCAGAGACATTGAAGCATGAAACAGACTGACATATTTCAGAGGGAAAAGGTAGTAGTATGGACAGGGATGAACCAGATAATATATATGCATAGCCCATAGACACAGACAATAGTGTGATGAAGTCCTGGGGAGGGGGGCAGAGCGCTCTGTTGGGCGTCATTGTGGAGGGTAACAAAGGGAACATATGTAATACTTTCAACAATAAAGATAAAGTGTTCAAAAAGTGATAGTGCAATAAGAAACTATTTACATAGAGCAGAAGTAGGAGTCAGCATTGAACATGTTGTAGAAGAAGAATAAAAGTGCTATAATCTATATAACCTTCTGCTCTTCTACAGAGCTTTTATAGCGTTAATCGATACGTATCCTTTTTATAACAGGATTAGCTTAAATTCAGCACCATAATGTTTAACTACTCCATTTTTTCCTGATTTAACCTTATATTGAATTTACTACTATCTTCCAATATCATACATGATAGGAATGTAGAAAAACAGGTGAACACGTAGTGTATTGGAGAAGATGGAGTAAAATATATATAGCTAAATCAAAATAATTTTCTACATTTTCAGCATGGGAGACAATGAAAATGAAGATTTAATATGCAATAGCCTTTTCATTGTAATTATTCTACAACAATGAACCCATGGTGATTACAGTATTTCATGTATTAAATTATATTGTTTGACGTTATTACTGCCTGATTCTGGATAATATTTACATCGGCTAGCTAATTTCTACATTAACCAAAATGAGAAACTAATAGCCCAAAAAATGTGACAGAGAAAAGAGGTGTGCCTACCCCTTTCTTAGCCCACAGAAATACTGAGTTCTAGAGTAGCTAAGAACAGAGTACTTTCACTGTTAGTCAAATGATTATCAATGTGCAGTTCTGTCTGACTATGCCTGAAATTCTTGTTGCAACATGAGATATAAAGCTATGTCAGTGATGTTAAATGTTTATCACATTAAACTTTTAACTATTGAACACGACAGTTTGTCTCTGGGAGAAATATTATGATAGTTTAAAAATTAGTTCATAAATAATCGTACATTTATAAATTCAGTACTTTGCACCCTGCAGGGAATTAAAATACACCTCTGTGCATATGCTGGCACAAAGGATATGAAATGTCGATTAGGAACTCTCCAGAGGATACCAAAATTCTGAGACTGGATTCCAATACAGTCCAGTTCTAACTCAGCATCTGATATTCAAGGCAGAGGCCACTTAGCGGAGATGTTGTATGTGAAGGCATTGAGGAGGGGAATATTTCAAAAGTAGCGGTTTTGACAGTTGTGAGTGAAGTTTTACAAAGAATATTTTGAAAGCAACATGGATCAAGCAGACCCAAAGCATGTCTCTACCACCTTGGGTATCATCGCTATTTGGGAAAAGCTAGTTATTGAGAATTCAAGAGGCCTTAGCAGGAAGTATAGTCATGGGGTTCTAATGTCTCTGGACTGATGAGGTCCAGCCCACTGTGGCCATAACAATCTTCAGTGTTGTCTGTCACAATTTTTGATGTCCTCCCTCATTGGTTTTAGTCAGTGTGGGACCATGTCCTAGAGCTGTGGTCAATGGAAACAATAGAAATGAGGACAGGATTAGGCCAGGACTTAATACAGTTTGTTATATATTGATAAATGTATTTCAAATATAATCTAGCCTAGAATGAAAAAGTGAAAAATCAATCTGGAATAGATATTAAAAATATAAAAATTAACTTTACAGGGGGCTATTATAAATCTAAGACTTTGTGAGAACATGTGATTTCTTCATGTCTTAGATGTGAAGTCATTCTTTATTACACTTCAGAATGGACTGAGGAAGCCCTTGATTTAGAATTAAGACAAAAATAATATCGACTCAGAAAAAAATGTGGTCAAATAAACAATATTCATATTGTTAAGTTTATAAGTAATATATAGCATATTTATGAATATAAAAAGTATTTTATTTAGAATTTTGAAATGTCTACTAAAATAGGACTATTATTCTTATTTAATTTTATGACCTCTTCTATTAAAAAGTACGATTTATGCTCAGGGGAAAACAGGGAGCCAGGATATATTTCTGAAACATAAAGGGAAGGAGAGAGTTACTGAGGTAGAGAGAAAGGAGCCAAGAGAAACTTAACAAAGTCAAGCACATTTCGCAGTTCTGGAGGCATTGCATACTTTCAAACCCAGGGTCAGCTCTCATCAGGGACTATTATCTGATCTTTTTCTTTCTATTAGAGAATGTGAGAATATACTCATGTATTTTGATTGCTAAACTAAAAGGTAATGTAACATCCTTTTAGTTTTTTCAGTGAGTTGGGAGTAAAACTTAAAATGATTTATTTTTATGGTGTTTTTTTGTTTTGTTTTGTTTTGTTTTTAACCCTTACCCGAGGATATTTTTCCATTGATTTTTAGAGAGTGGAAAAGAGAGGGAAAGACAGAGAGAAATATCCATGTGGGGGGAACACATCGATTGGTTGCTTCCTGCACACGCCTAGACCAGGGCCTGTAACCAAGGTACATGCCCTTGATCTGAATGAAAATCTGGGACCTTTCAGTCTGCAGGCCAGTGCTCTATTCACTGAGCCAAACCAGCAAGGGAAAAATGATTTATTTTGCAAAAAGATAGAGAGAGAGAGAGAGAGAGAGAGAGAGAGAGAGAGAGAGAGAGAGAGAATAGTATATATATTTTTATTCAAATATTTTTATATCTATTTATCCTATATAATAAAAGCCCAGGAAACCATAATGGCAGAATGACCAAAACGACTGGTCGACCAGTCACTATGATGTGCACTGACCACCAGGGGCCCAGATGATGCTCAAGGCAGGAGAAGGAGGAGGGGGTGCAGTGAGGTCTGGAGGCACATGTTGTGGCCCAGGGATCCCAGGAACCACAAGCCCAGAGCTTGCTTTCCAATAAAAATAAATAAATTAGAAAAAAAAAATGCCACACTGTCACCCTGGGAAGAATGTCTCCAGGAGCAAAAGGCCTCCCTAGGCCCTGCCTGGCCCAGCTGGCACACCGTGGTGGCTTCACAGGGACTCACCTGTGATGTGCAGGAAGTGTAGCCCCTCCAACTTCAAAACCAGTCACACCAACAGCTACTCCCTGTCCAGCTCCTTGGTACAGGTGGCACTGCTGGGCCAGCTCAGCTCAGACTTCCAGCTTCTGGCTTCCTGCCTGCCCCTTTGCATACTATGTCCGCTTGGGGGTGTGGCTTTGCCCCCTCCCCCATATCTCCCAACCAGTAGGGCCACAGCACAGCCAGAGAGTGATAGAACGTAGCCACCAGCACTGGCTGGGCATTGATTTGGCCACGTGACTGACATCCATGTGCAGTTACAATGCATCTTTACATTTGTAAGGAAGCAGGGCAGCCCGCTCCTGCCCCCCACGTCACCTTCTAGGCTAAAAAAGGCCTGCTAATCTCCATGTTTTTCTCCTCCCATCTGGAATCAAACTCTCCTGGGGATGAATAATCCCAGTAATGGCCCCAACACAGGCTCGATGTCACTGTTGTAGACGTTCTAGTTATTACAGCTCATTCCTCAGCTCGCAGTGCCCTGTTCCACCCACTGCCACTCCTCACCTGTCACCTGCTGAGGACCACCTCATGTTATTCTGTCTGAAATGTGAGCAAGATCAAATGTCCCCCTGTCAATAGCTACCTTGTCCTACCTTTTTTCCTCTAAAAACCTTGCATTTTAACATATATATATATATATGTATGATTGATTTCGGAGAGGGAGATAGAGATAGAAACATCAATGATGTTAGAGCATCATTGATTGGCTGCCTCCTACATGCTCCAAACTGGAGATTGAAATCTCCCCTGCCCTCTCTTCCTATCTCTCCCCCAGCCAATAGTTCCTGGTAGTGGTGTGGCACTGAGGGAAGGAGGAAGGTGGAGGCGGGGAATTGTGGGGTGGCGGGAGCCAAGGGCAGTGTCAGCATCTGGCATCTTTTCCTTCTGCACCATGCCCGGCCACCGTAACCTCCTCTCCTGACCCCACTGGGGCCTTCAGGTCCTGATCGGCCTGGTCTTAATTGGCCCTGATCACTTGCCAGGCCTAGGGACCCCATCCATGCACAATTTTGTGCACCATGCCTCTAGTTATTATATAACTGACTAGACATATTATGTAATTAGTTTTTGTGCATTAGTAATAGATATATTTTTGCAAAATTAAACTGAAATAATTTTATATGAATAGAATGTACATGTAATATCACATAAGACTAGAATTAGGGTATACCTGACTGCAATAACATCTATTTCTTGTTACATGAATTTTTAAATATACTTTCTTGAGTCATAGCTAAGAAAGAAGTTGTAGGGGAAAAGTAAACATATGGTAGGTGCTATTTATTCTCCTTTCCAGAAATAAGGAAATTCAAATTTAGAATTTTAATCTGGAGTTATCTCAGATTGTCATATCTTTACCTTAACTATTTTCTAAACTGGTATGGAATATTTCATGATTTCATCTAAAATTGAAGTAAAGTTCACTTTTATAAGTTTCATTTTTCTTTTTCAATATTCTCTTTTGCTAATTACAACATTGGTGGTGAATTTGAGTTTTAGTGGCTGTGGAAAGTCCAGTTAGATATTGAATTGATAACAATAGAAGAATTTTTGAGACTATTTCAGATCTTTAAACTATTTTAGCAAGCATAAATTAGATGGATACATTCAAATATTAACCAAATCACCAATATTCTCTGAATTGGGTGCAGGGGTTATTATTATGTTAAATTTGATCAATCTATTCTCAAAATGCTAAATGAAGGTATGAACAGTAATTTCTCCTAAACGCCTTTGAATATAATTATCATCATGTATAAAACAAGTAAAATTTAATGTGCATTCAATTATATTTAGGGGATATATCCTGCTTTTTTCCTTTGGCAATTTTAGAAGATCACCTCAAATACAAATGGCATCATTAAATTCTGATGTGCTACATTTTTTCTCTATTGAATAGATATTATAAGAAGTCAAGGTCATTACTTAAGAAGCGAACTAAGAAAACAACCCAAACATCAATCAATAGTAGAATGGAAAAATAAAATGTAATATATTCATGCAATGGAATACATGTAATGATGAAAATGAGCACACAGCAAACCATAATGTTGAGTGAAAGAAATCAAGCAAGAAGAATACATAATCTATGATTCATTATATAAAAAGTTCAACATCAGACAGAACTATCCTATGTTATTTAAAGATGCACATTTTGCCCTGTCTGGTGTTGCACAGTGGTTAGAGTATGGGCCCACACATGTTAGGGTCAAGAGTTTGATTACCGGTCAGGTCAAGGGGATATTATCTGCGTTGCAGGTCAATCCCCCGTGGAAGGCAGCCATTGATGTGTCTCTCTAACATCAATGTTTCTCTCTCTCCCCCTTCCCTCCTACACTCTCAAAAAATAATTTTGGGGAAAAAGATGCATACTTTACAGAACTCCACAGCAAGACAATAAAAATATGACCATAAATATTACAAAGAGTTTACCTCCAGGAGGGAGAACAAGAGCTGGAAACAGCAAATGGCTCAATGTGAAAAGGTGGAGGATTCTGGAAATGTTCTCTTTGTTGACTTGGGGGCAGTTACACAAGTGTTTGCTTTACAATAATTTATTCATCTATATTCATTTACCTCTGGAAATATAAATAGATCAGGTAATTGATAGGATGGATATAAATAAAAAGGATGAATTAAAATTAAAATCAAGAAAACCAGGATATTGGATGTATTGCTGTCTGTCTCATCAATGTGTACAGTTGGACTGCCCCAGAAAGCATGTCATAAAGGATCATGATAGATACTTCAGAGAGAAGAGTAAGAAAGAAACTGAAGACTTGGATTCCAAATCCAGATCCATACTTACACAATTACATTCTGTTTATCCTGGAAATTCACTTCAATTCTCAGAGACTTAAGAGTTCTCATCTACAGATTGGGCATCCAAAAAGGTGGTGATAATTTCAATGAGATTATGAAAATTGTCTAGATAATCAACTCCTCATCTCTATCCTTCTTACCACAAACCCTCAGTCCTATACATAAAGATGTGAAAAGTGTCAGAATTAGAATTGACAAAGTGTATGAAGTACTCTTACATATTTCAGACATTCATTCAGATATTTTTATTCAGTAAAACTTTATTAGGCAGGCATTATGGTCATGAATAGAAAAAGGATATTATTTTTAGTGCAACATACACAGACACACTCATATGCATGCAGATTGGCATGTACACACATACATGCACACCCACACTGCCTCTATCATTTGTCAAAGTTAAGCACATTGAGGTGGAAAAACATCAAGGAGTAGAAAAGAGCAAAATTGTTCTTAACAGAACTCATCTTCTGTCATATCTGTTTCTAGAACACTGGTGCATAAATTCATGCATGGGTGGAGTACCTCAGTCTGATTAGAGATCGGGGTGATCAGACTGGCCAGCCAGGGGGAGGGGGCGCAGTTGGCTATGGGGCAGCTCCTGTGTTGAGCATCTGTCTCCCTGATGGTCATTGCATATCATAGCGATCAGTTGACTGGTCATTTGGTCACGTAGGCTTCTATATATAGAGAGATAGAAAGGGAATACACTATTATACACATTAACCTGACTGTGAAAGTTGCACATCTAGAATTAAAGAAAAGGAAAGATATTGAGCATTTCTTCCTCTTTTTGTTATGCACTTTACTAGCCACTTCTCATAATACTCCATTTAAATTCACAGAAATATTGCAGTTAAAATCAAGAGACCAAATGATATTCAAAATCATGAAAGAGAAATGCTAGAATCAAGATTTCACCTCAGATTTGCCTGATTCTACTACAGCATCTCTTCCCACCCATCTCACACCCTCAGATATATATCCATATACATACAGAGGCAATTTGTAATTTTTGTATTATTTATTTATTGGTTGCTCTCTTTAGAATGTCAAAGGAAGGAAACAACCAACTAGTGGCTCAGACTGGTTTTCAGAAATATTTAGGTCATAGTCCTGAAAGTTATAAAAAAATTATCTCAAATAATAATCATTTATAGAAGGAGTGGGGAACATCCGGCCCACGGGTCATACAAGGCTCCCAAAATCATTTGGTCTGGCCCTGCCAAGGCAACCACAGGCAGGACTCAAAATTCAATAGGAGATTTTTATATTAAATGGATTATATTAAGCGAATGATGTCATAAATATTCAAATAGCCCGTGGCAGAAAAAAGTTTTAAACCACCCCTGGTTTAGAGTAATTGAGAAATAAATGTATTTTGCATTGAAGTGCCACTGATGGATTCATTAGTTATTGCATACCTAGATTTTATGATATTTGTTAAAAGCCTGAATGTGTATGACTTTAATTGACAGCAAGCTGAGTTCAACAGCGTATTTGGAGAAAAAAAAATCGAAATGAAAATAAAATATACATTAATTTTATTAAATGAAAGTCCCTACTTAACATTTTTCTGATTTAAAAATATTTTTTCAAATAAATATTGCATTATATTTTTTTAAACAAATATTCTCCAAATAGAGATTGTACCCTACTATCTCAAATAAATACTGAATGGTACCTGTCTTTTGAGGATTCAGCTGTCTTGCATCAAATATTTAAAATTCTGAAAATCCCTCCTTTATGCTCTGAATAGAAAGTATTTGATAAATATATATTGAATGGAATTGAAAAAAGTGTACTTACCTCCCTTTTTACTCCGCCAAATGTTTTACCACTAGTGAGACAGAGGAATGGCCTGTGGCCACCAGATTTTTAACAATTACTAAGAATTCACTTATCTTTCATATAAGTGAATTGGTAAAGTAATACAAATTACAGTGTCTAAACTATTTAGGTGATGTTTAGTTTTCTTTTGCTCATAGTAATAACACTTATTTATAGAAGTTAAGTTTTTATTTGTTGTATTTATATATTGTAGGTATCACAGCAGCATTGCAAACCTATCACTGCATTTTACAACTACTACTGTAATTAGAATTTTTATTTGTCTACCTTTAAGCATTTTTTTAAATTTTGAACTAATTTTAAGGATGTAACAGTACAGTGTGTGGAGTGGGATGGAATCATTTGTTATTCTGAAGAAAATGCACATCTTTTATTAAAGGAATACGGGAGGGGTGTAAATATGCTTATTCTTATCATGACTTAGATAAATAGAGCCTTGCCATCTTCTAAACCATATTATTGAATAATTCCTATTAGGTGTGCTACTAGCAAACTCAGATCAATTAGTTCTTGTAATCAAAACTCAGCAATAATTACAACTACATCTAGTGAGCATTTATGACCTGTGTAACAATCATGGTGATAGATTCTATTTAAGCTGTTCAAGTTTAATACAATGAAAATTATATTAATATTTTAGGTGATTATATAAAGAATTACTAGTAAAAATGAAACTAAATATTAATGAAATCTTCAAGGATATAAATTTTTAATTTACCTCCTATATTTTGATTGCCCAAGCATTTATCATCGTAACTTACCAAATAAGGTGATAATTATGCATAGCTATTTTTAGATCATGAGGCTTTAGGCATATTCTTGATTCAAAAAAGACCCTTGAACGTATGCTGTGTCCTAAAAGTGACTGTAGAATGGAAATTAACCATAAACCATAAGGCTTATGGCTAAGCTGATAACCACCCGAAGTGTATGCTATCTTCCTTAGAAAAACAGCAATAATTCCATTTTAAATCCTTTCCATGGCATTTCCCCATTTTATTTCTGGACTTCATTCTTCTCATAGGGACCCCTTTTTTCTATATTTCTAATGTGCACTTTTGATCCTTGAGCCTTACCATACAAGGATGGGTAGAACTTAATTTGAAGAACTAGAACATTTTTTTTTCATGAAAATCAAGTTAGAATATTATGACCATGTGAGCAGCACCAGTGTCGCAATAGGCAAACACAATTTCATCAGTTTTCAATCATATGCTCTGGAGTTTGGGGTCTGTTCTGGTGTGAGGAAGTGTTTCTAAAGAATGCATTTCTAAAGAGCATTTTTAAATAATAGTATTTGATGAGCTGCTATCAAATATTAACAAAACATGGATTTTCACTCATTGTTTATTAGTATTTTATTTTTAAGACAAATATCACCATGTAATCATTAATGATCTTCTCTCATGGAGAATCCTATATAATAAAGAGTTAATATGCTAATTAGACCAAACAGCAGAGGGACCTTTTTGATGAAGCCTGTACTGTGAAGGTTAGGCTGCTTGCATAAATTTCCTGCATCGGGCCTCTAGTGTCTTTATAAAAGATATTTCTGAGATGTTTTCATACTGGATTACTAGATTTCTGAAAACAACTGAATGTCATTTACAATATTAATAATAAATTTACTAAAATATTTAATAATATTTCCTGGAAAATGGGAAAATTTTATTGCAAATTGTACTTATCTCTTACATCATTGTAAAATGCAGGAATAATCTGGGCACCAGCATTTTGCTGATTCATCTTTTGTTAATTACCTAATCAAGTAATCATTTGCATAATTTAATTCTGTTTCTATGACTTTATATTTTCCTTCCTGGGAGTAATTTTTCCTTTATTTTATCTAATTTTCCTTATAAAAAGTCATGAGTGAAAAAAAAATTAAACTTTTAAAGAAGTGACTAGTGATTAAAAAATAATATACAAAGGATAAAGGAATGCTTTTGAGAGAATATGGAAAAGGAAAGAAATTTAATATGACAGGTCTATACATAAATATTAAAACTAACAGTTTTAGTATTTTTAATTGCTGCTTTTCACATTTAGAAACTAGAGTATCATTCTTCTAAATCTATAAGCTTGTTGTGAAAGATTAGCTACGAGAACATTATATGCAATTCTAAAACAAATATTTAAATGATGAACAAGGTCTTAGGCTGCAGAAATATATTCTAATTTAGATTGTCATTAACATCAATATTTCTTATTGCATTAACAACTTTCAATTTAGTTAATTTCATAATTTGTTTTTATTTTATAAAACGCAACACTTCCGTAGGTTAGCAACTGATATATACTATTTCTAGCTTTTTAAATGTTTCCTAAAGTTCAAGTTCTCCATGGTAGCACTGTGTAATCTGGAAAGATATGATCTAAAATACTTTATGTTCAACTTTCCATCATCTTTAGCTATCACTCTTTCACTAGTCTTCATTCCATGCTAATTCCCATGGAATTTGCCCCTCTAATCTTGTCAATCCCTTGAACTAGGGCTGTTTTTTATTCAGGAATTATTTTCATGCCCAGAATCAACTCATAAAATATTTTATATTACTATAAACAATCCAACTGTTACCTTTACATGGTGCAAAAATTTGATTTTCCAACATTAATGTGTTCCATTGGTAATAGTGCCAAGTTCAGATGGCAAAACTGTAATTGCATTTTAATTAGAAAAATTAGTTTAATACATACTGAAGATACTTTGTTAAATTAACACTTGCTGTTATTAACAAAAGGACCATTAACTGAATATTGGATGAATTAAATTAAATACTAGGTTGCTTGATTAGTTTAGGATTTCATGCACTGTTTTCCTCTTCCCACAGATTGATGGCCTTTTGAGCTTGATGTGCAAAAACTTAACTCATGAGGCTCATAAACATTTTATTTATTTATTCATTTATTTGTATATGGAAAGACCAATTACTATAGCTCTTTATTTTTTTCCACATCCATTTGTGTTTTCTCTTTTTGATCTTTTGCTCAATCCCTCTACCCCCAGCCAACTTCCCCAACTGCCCCCCACCATCCCTGACAGATGTTACCCTGCCTTCTATCTATGAGTCTGTCTCTATTGGGCTTGTTAGTTCATTTTGCTTTACTGTAATAGTTTAAAATTCATAACATTATCATTGAGAGAAAACAAAAAATAATAAGAACTGCCACCCACTGGTACAACCTTTACCATCCTGTTTAAGGAGCTAGTATCCACCCAGCTAATCCCTGGGGTGGGGCTAATTAAAGAAAGATGAGTGGCTTATTTCACTAAGCATAAGGCTCTCCAGTTCCAACCAGGTTGCTGCAAATGGTAAGAATTCCTTCTTTTTAATGGCAGCATAGAATTCCATTGTGTAGATGTACCACAGTTTTCTGATCCACTCATCTGCTGATGGGCACCTAGGCTGTTTCCAAATTGTAGCTATTGTAAATTGTGCTGCTATTAAAGTTAGGTGAGGTAAGAGATCAATCAAAGGACTTGTATGCATGCATATAAGCATAACCAATGAACATAGACACTGGGGGGTTGGGGTATGCCTGGGAGGGAGTGGGGGCAATGGGGAGATATATATAAAAAATTAATAAAAATTAAAAAAAAAGAAAGATGAGGAAACTGAACCACAGAAATCAATTAGTGTCTTCCCAAACTCATATGATCATTGGGGCACACAGGTAGGACTAATATCCGGATTCTTTCTCTCATCCCTCAGTGCTTCTTTCACCTTGATATTGAAGTGGCTTTCCCTTATCACCTGACCCAGTGATCTGAAAGACTTGAAGGGTTGTTCCTGAATCCTCTCATGGTAATTTCATGGAAAAATTCCAAAGCCAAGTAATTCAAATGCTCAGTTGTGTTTGGCTTTGTCATTTCATTTGTCTTTATTCACAGTCCTGACCTATTTATCACTAAATCCCTCAGGCTTTCTCAGCATCTGATTTATGGTGAATAGGTAAGAAGGTCTGATAAATGAATGAATATTTGGCTTCTAGGTAGAACACCTGAAAAATTATCTGATTTCTGTTCCAACTGCCCAAATTCCATGTCTCATACACACGCACCACCATAAAAGCAATGTTCAGGAAGAGTGTCTCAGAAGGGAAAGGCAAACTAGAAATCTTAAAGTAAGAAATATGAAGTTTTCCTTTTGATTTTGCCTGCAAATTCTCTGAGGATTTATAACATTTACCTGTACAATCTATCTCAGGAAATGACTTCTAGATGCTATTTAGAAACCGGCCAGTTATACTAGATAAAAATAAAATCATCTGAGATTATAATGCAAATCGATCATCATAAAAAATATATAATACAGAACTAGAATTTATACAAGTTCTACTAAGCATTTATTTTATATGAGAGAGTGATACATTCCACAGCATGTACATAATTAAATGTAAATGTATGCTGAGAAGCTCCTAATCATGAAAAATACATATCCTGATGGACTACTTTTATTTGGCAACCTTTTCTTCCCAATATCATCTTAATATTCCAAGTGTAGGTTGGAAATTATATCTACAGTCCCAACTCTTCCTATGAAATATGTATAAGAATAGGTATAGATAATTTATTTTCCTTCATTTGTACGTAGAGATGGATAATTACATTATTCTGAAAACTTCATGAAGCCATTAGAGATCTTCTAACCTTTTACTATGTCTTTTTAGGCTTTAATGTTGTCAGCTAGTACAATTTAGTTATGCACTACTATTTGAAAGTGACCGTCCCATTTTTCTAGCCTCTTTTATGTTGTTGTAACATTTATACACAGTATCAGTATATATGGCTTTGCTGCGTATCTTCATGTAAATTCTTCAGTGGCAACATTTTCAAGAGTAAGTTATTACTGCGCAGTTAAATAAAAATAAATTAATGATGGGAACCTCCTATACTTTCTTGGAAGTGCAGAGAGTTCTAAAACTGCTCTATTAATCTAAGAAATTCATTTTAAAATAAATTGACACAGTAAAAGTTTTTAAAGTTTTTAATAATAAAAATTATGTATTACTTAGACAGGAAGAGAAGAGGGAGAATCGTTTAATAATCTTACAGTTGGTTATTTTACAGGACATGCTAACTGCCCTTCATCTTCCATAAGTAAGTATAGGACAAGGAAACAGATTTAAGTTGTCATAACAGAGATGTAAGTTGTATGAAAGAAATATGCCAATGATTAATTTGTTAGTGGTATTGAAACAGATTTCTAGCTGAAATTTCCAGAATTTCATGTTCTAAAACATTTGAAAATACAATTTGATTACCAAGCAATCAATTGTCTTTTTGGCTTAACTTTCTCTTGCCTAGAGCAAGGAGATAATTGAGTCAAAACTAGAGAAACCAATCCAATCTCCTGTGGCTAAAACCCTTTATTTCCTGGACTAGATTGTTCACCCCACGGAAAAAAAAAAAAAAAAAAAAGAAGAAGAAGAAGAAGAAGAAAGAAAAAGAAAAAAGTGGGCTTTTTTTTAATTTAAAGTCACAGGTCTAATTCTTATTTCAACTTGTTAACGTCCCCCTCTTCTGAGGTCATAAACTATATTACCAACCTTGGCAAATTATTTTGTGACTTTCATCCACTCACAGTATACTAGGAGTGGCCTGGCATCCAGTTATTCCCCCAAGTCTATAGAAGATGCCATGTCACAACACCGAAGAAAAATCCATGCAATGGGAGAGGGGCTCCCCAAAATTTTGCTTGTCAAAAACATATAAAGGCTAAGATTAGTGTAGCAAATTGTGACTCACCTATGTCAAGAAAAGAGAGGGGGAACTTCAGAGGGTTGTTCTGTTTTCTCCTTCAGAGACTTACACCTAATGATACTATATTGAGTTTTGGTTCTTCTCTAATGTCTTCATTCCTGGTGAGTAAGAAACTTTTCAACTATATTCACTTAATCTATATATATGTATGTATACATGTACATATATATGTGTGTGTGTGTGTGTATATATATATATATATACACATATATATATTTAAACAAACAGTCAAGAAAAAATAATGCATTTTCTTATTTTGAATAATAGAATCTCCTCATTCACTGACTATAAAACAATGAACAGGTTAATATTATAAACTAGTGACTCGGTGCACAAAATTCACACCCATTAAAAGGGAATTAATTAGAGGAAATATTTTGATATTGCTCTTTGCCTTTTCTCTATAATACAAGATGAAAGAAAATTAGTAAAGTATGAAAACCTTCCTACTGTCAGAGTCTGGGGCATGCCGTAGGAACCAGAGCCAACTCTCCACCCACCCATGTATGCCTTGAAATTGCACAAGACCCAATCTGGCCAGCCCCACCCCCATTGGGCCTAAATCCAGACCCAGCCAGCCCCACCCCATCAAGCCCTGCCAGGTGGGGGACACAGCCTCAGGTCACCTAGCCCAGTGCCAGGGCAGTGGGTGCGGCCTGAGGTCCCCCAGGCTGGGGAGGGGGCATGCCTTGAGGTACCCCATCAAGCTCCACAGGTGAAGGGTGTGGCCTGAGGTCCCCTATCAAGCCCCTCCAGGCGAGGGGCACAGTCTTAGTTCCCCTGCCCCAGTCCAGTGTTACACAGCCTCAGGTCCCTGCTGATTGCTCATTAAGGCTCCTTAAAGGAACTTGGCCTCCACTGTGGGCGCAGCCATCTTGTGTTACAGAATTCCTGCCTCTGCTGTGGGCATAGCCATCTTGTTACAGCATGATGATGAATTTGCATATTACCTCTTCATTTGATAGAATAATATAATAAAGTCCTACAGTGTAAATTAATGCAAAATCCATATTTAACAAAGCCACCATACTTTAAAGACATAAATCTTTTGCAGTAAAAGAAAGCTTGCAAAACATGTGATGACTTCTGTTGGCACATACTTGGCATCTTCTTAGATGCTAAATGTAATCTATTGACTACATTTTGGGTAGAGGTGGTCATACGTGGATTGTTTCATCTTTTTATAAAATAGAAATTTACCTCCGGAATGACTTGCTGATTTGAAAAACTGAATTCTCTTAAGCTTAGAACTTGGGAAATCAATAAATGGAAAGATAAATGTTTAGAAACATAATGAAAAGCAAGTGTAATAAAATCTCTGAGAGCCTGAGGCATTGTGCAGATTTATAGAAGTGGTAGTAAGTGTCCAAAGCCCGAGGAGCCTGGAGAGGGCCTGGAAACGTTCAGAAATATTTGTCTCTCCGCAGTGATTAATGAATTTTAATCAATCTCATTGTAGAAATGGAACAGAAGGCACATTATTCTACATGGTATCAAGTAAGAAAATCCCGACTTTAGGTGCTCACCATCTTTTTCAGTAGTCTCTTGAGATGAACTTAAGATAATGAACAAAAACAACTTGATTGTAACCTACAAATTTCTCACATTTACTTACAAAATAGTCTCAAAGTATCGTTTATTTTTTAGTAAACTTGTCTCCCTGGAATAAGTGTTCCTAAAATTCATCTATAGAAACTGGCCTCATGTTTTATAAGTACACGTTCATTATTTGAATGTGAACAACTAATTAGTTTTTTATATTGATAAGTATAACACATCATTTTTTTATGATATCCTCAACCTGCAGATAATCACATACTGTCTATAAACCATGAATTTCAGTGTATGGTTTATATGTCACATGTGTCTGATTTAACTATAAATATATGTAATATGTATGTAGCACTTCCCTTTTGAGACTTTATATTTGATTTTTTATATTTAAATTCAAGTGATCACCAATTACATCCAATCAATATTTATGGGCAAATGACTTCCTGAGGATTTGAATAAAAATGTGTTTTAAATTGTATCATAAAATATTGAGCCATGTGGAGTTTGGATTGGCACCAGCAAATAGCTCAGTGTATGCTCCTGTTCCCCTAGCTTTTTCCCCGCAGGTCTTCTCCTCACACTGCCAGTGGCAGTTCACATTTCCAGCATACTGACTGCCTCTAGGCAGCATGCAAATAAGAAGGAGGAAATTTTCAAATCTTTGTAGTCACCATCGACCTGGGTCAAGTTTTGCCCCAAGGCACATATCTGATATAAATAAATAAAACTGTAATGTAATGACCAGTCATGTTTCTGAAGTTCAAGTTTACTAGTCTAACTTTTATATTCAGTTGTACATTCTTTCCTAAGTATAATTAATCACAATGGCACTGTTTATCACACAAACGCCTAGTATAACGGCTTTCTTGGGAATCCACTCAAGTTTATATGTAATAAGAAATTTTTAACGAGCCTTCACATTCCAAAGGAAATAAATATTGAAAATAAATATTTAAATGGAATATCTTTAAAATAATTGATTTTATAATATATCATTCCATGGGTCAGAATCCATATGAAAAGTGGAAACATGTCTTATAGTAACAAGCTGCATGCAATTATAAATGATTTAATAGACATTGGGATTTAAGGCTTACTTACCAGTGTGTAACAAATTAATAGAATTTTCAGCTCACTCAGCATGTGACTTCCTTGATGATAAGCTGAAGTTCTAAAAATAAATGAAGTCCAAGTATCTATGCATAGGATTGTTAAATTACTCCCCCACATTCTCTGGCAAATTAGGAGACTAAGTGTGTTCCCTGATTATACGTTAAAATATTGGTAGAATAAACAATTGCTACAAGTGAACTTTTATGCTGCTAAAACTTTTCAGAATGCAAATAAAAGTTAGTTTTTAAAAATTGCTATTTTGAAGTTTATTATTTAATCAATTTCCATATTCAGGATATGTTTGTTTGTGTGGTTGTTTTTACACACCATCCTGTCCTCCGCAGCCCTGCTCAGCTCCTATAGATTTGTGGTCTTCCTCTTTTCCTGCTGACTTCCATTTTTCTCAGCATTGTGTCTTTCCAAAGGAACCCCGCCTTCCCAAAAGGGACCGGAAGTAGGACAGTTTTGCCATTTTTGCCTACGGCGGTGTTCAAGTTTAATTGGAAAGATGAGGGTGTGCCAACTCATTAACACAAAACATACATACCCACTATTGATGATTTATTGATAAACATTACATGATTTTATTTTATTGTGTCAACACTCTATATACATAAAAATTAGCTTATAAAATTATTAAGCCATGAATTAATTTTGCATACTGTGCCTTCGGATGGATGCATACGACTGAATTTTGTGGTTGCTCAGACCGATATTTCAAGAACAGTGTGGTCCCATGGCTGTTCTGTGTCCAACCAATGTCTTCCTCTAACGTTCCTGCTTGCTTTGTGTGACTCACTGCCTCGGACGTATTCAATATTTCGGTTTGTTTATGGTTTTTCAGTTCAAGGTTAAACTATGCATTCCTGAAAGACAGCACAGATTGCTAAAAAGCAGGGACAAAGTTGCCAAAGAGATGTTCATTGCTGCCTGCTAAATTTGTAGGACAAAACCATGAAAAAAAAGTAGCACAGTCCTTTGGGTTTGTTTATTGTTTCCTTTAAATGCTGAGGAATTACATTCGCATAACAGTAATCTTAAGTGATTTGATGTTTTAAATGTTATAATTTTTCATTTACATGGGTGATTTTAAAAGATTTCTACTCTACAAGTAAAATTTTATTATGTCTAGGTCATAAAAGTATTCTCAGAGGAATGCATTTCCCATTTTTATAGGCAAAGTCTATTACAAAATTAAATTCTTTGTAAATTTCAGGACCACATTTATTTCTAAACAGCAGTGTGGAGTTATAGTACAAAGAACACTGTATTTGCAGTAGAAAAACCTAAGTTAAATGCAGGTTTTGATACTCATTAGCCTGGGGAAATAATCATTTAATCTTCTACATCTAATGAACAGTAGGAAAATAAATTGTAATATATATCATAAACTAATACCCTCTTCTATTACCACAGATTGCTATTACTGTTGCTTGAACATGAGATAGTATTTCATGACACAAGTATTACTAGTGTGAAACAAATCATCAGTGAATCTGTACCAATATGATCTTTGATTATCTGGCATTTTTGTCTCTCCTAAATATCCACTGCCTTCTTTTAGAAACATAGCTAGCTCCATTCCTCTGGCCTCAGTGTTTTTCTGATAGAAAAAAAAATGCTTAAAGATTTAACCCTAATACATACATATCCACAAAATGCATCCCATAATTAACATCTTACTATACTTAATTTATCTATCCATCTATCCTACCTTTCCTTGCATCAATGCATTTAATGTACAGTGGTACCTCGAGATACGAGTGCCCTAACATACGAGATTTTTGAGATACGAGCCTTCGAGCGAGCGATTTTTGCTTTGAAATACGAGCAACAGTTGAGATAGGAGTAATCACGCGGATCGCACACGACCCATCAGTTTACCGCGACTTGCGCTTCTCATAGTTTCCCACGCCTCAAGGTTACGGAATGAATTAAACTCGTATCTCGAGGTACCACTGCATTAAAAATCAAGTCCCTTTATGTGAAATGCAGGGAGAAACCTAAGAAAAAGGCAGACCGCTCCATATCTGTAGATGGCAGCTTAACCAGCCAGAGAACTTACTCCTGAGGCTTGTCTTGAGCCACTTGAAATGACTAGTTTTCGGTCCCCACTTGCCAGACACCTAAGTTTGTATAGAGGCCTTAGCTGGGTCAGACACTCACGGAGGTCTTACCCGGGTTCTGTCACCTACCTAATTCAGGTTGTCTCAACATCACATTGCTGTCTCAAACATGATATCCTGGGAGCGATTTCTGAACCCTCTAAGACTGGGGAGCTTAGTGGTCAGGGTCCAGCTCACAGGTCCGCTGGTAGGCATGTCTTTGGATGGTCTCCTCCAGCAAATATGATGTCCCTTTTTCAGTGACCAAGAACCAGCAACCAAAACAGACTGAAAGAAACGCTTCATGGTTCTAGGCCATATACAAATTCATCGTTAAAACTTTTCTCACACTCTGGCTCCAAAAGCATTTGGTTCAAATGAATAAGTAGTAGCAACCAGCATTAAGTGCCGTTAATAAGTACCCAATGGCATGGTGTAGTACTGTGCCATACAAGTCATCTTTGGTCTGAGCTGCTGTTGTGAATCAGCGGGAGTTTTGATGTTAACTTGGGCTTATTTGTTCAATGTTTCCTTGAGGGCGCAGGTGCAGGCATAAATCTCACATTTGCATTTCAGCTCCTTGATTCAGCATAATCCCCCTGTGAATCCTCTCCAGTGAATTCTTCGTTACGGATTAATTATGTCTTTACCTGCTTTGCAGTGTATGCAAGGTTTACAATAAATTCTGCATCTCCTAGTATACGTGTAAATGCCTGGGTAAGTAGAAATGATTGTTCCAAGCCATTTAGAAGCTTGTGTTTCCGTCTCAGCCTCACAATTTCAGGGCACTTTGGCATACATGGAAGACCCTGTTTTGATTTCATTGCGTCATCTTGCAAAATAACCTTGGCTGTAGTACTTCAAGGACTCAGGTGGTGAGTCATTAGCAGCTCAGGATTACTGTAGATCAGAATGGCATTACACCTGCACAGCCACGAACCAAAGGTAATCCAAACTCTTTTAGGCTTAACGTCAGCTATGAACACCTCCTCAGCACTGGCTGGGGAAGAGAGTTAATTTGGGAATTTTGAGCTAAATTCCCTCAGGATGACTTCTCCAGATGATTTTTAACTTTTATAATGCAAATAGAAAGGCATGTGAAAAATAAGCAGTATTCAATTAAAACACAGACCAAATGATTGTGCTGACAGCTTCCAAAATTGGTCATTTCATAACAAATTGTGTTTGAACATATTTGCTTTCTACTTATGTATATTTGGGGAATAGAACTATTCATTGACGTGCTGGATATAATTTAAATAGCAAGAGTAACAGGTCTAGGGACAATCTATCAGCATTACTGAGTCTATACTTCAAAATTAAACACAAAATGGCATCTTTCCGAATTAGAAACGAGAAACTGAGTTGGATAATATTTAAACTACAGAAGTATGTGTGGCTGCCTAGACTCTTGGAGCTGTTAGTTAGCTGTGGGTGGGTGTGCTCTGTGTCCCGCCCTGTGGCCAGTGAGAGGGGAATTCTTGTCACAAGGAAAGGAATTTCCTGACACTCACAAAGGAGGATGAGTGCTCATTATTTCTGCGGAACTAAACCCCAGGTTTCCAAGGTCACATTTCCCTCTGTCCTGCCATGGAAACACTTGAGCCACGTCTTTAACAGAGCTAGAGTTTAGGTTACTGCCCAGAGTCTCAGCTCCATGTGAAAGCACCGTTCTCTTCCAGCAGTTAGCTGGGTTTCCTGTGTTTCCCGTAGATTCGTTGCTTGGGCCCTACAGCTGCTTCAGGCCACATGGCAAGTTAGCACAAAGGCAAGTGTGGGTCATGGAACATAAGAGTGCAAGAGAGCAAGAGAGAGAACTCTTGGGGGACCATAACCAGGAATTTAACCAATTAACTCTTCAAGGTTTTGCGAACATCTTTGCATCGGCTCCACACTCCTCGCCAATGATCTTTGTTCCCAAGCTAGCCTGATAGGCAAGCACCTTCTCTATATCACCTGACTTCACTGCACATGTGCCTATATCTCCCCCCTGCTCCCCACTCCCACAGCCCAGGAAGGGGGGGGGGCATGTTAATCCCCTTGGAGGTACAATGCTATGAGTTCTTGGGGTGTGACGCATGCCCAGTTGACCATGCTTACAATGTCTGCCTCCCTTTGCTCTTTTCCCATCCTATCTAATAAAAGAGTAATATGCAGCGAAAATCGGTTTGGCTCAGTGGATAGAGCATTGGCCTGGGGACAGAAAGGTCCCAGGTTCGATTCCGGTCAAGGGCATGTATCTTGGTTGCAGGCACATCCCCAGTAGGGGGTGTGCAGGAGGCGGCTTATCGATGTCTCTCTCTCATTGATGTTTCTGGCTCTCTATCCCTCTCCTTTACTCTCCGTAAAAAATCAATAAAATATATATTAAAAGAGTAATATGTAAATAGACCATCACTCCAACACACAAGATGGCTGCCCCCAGGTAGACACAAGATGGCTGCAACAAGATGGCCAACAGGGAGGGAAGTTGGGGGGCACTCAGGCCTGCAGGAAAGAGCAGTTTCAGGGTGTGGGGGGGGGACCAGACCTGCAGGGGAGAGCAGTTAGGGGCAATCAGACTGGCAGGGGAGCAGTTAGGCATCAAGCAGGCTGGCAGGGGAATGGTTAGGGGGTGATCAGGCTGGTAGGCAGAAGTGGTTAGGGGCAATCAGGAAGGCAGGCAAGAGAGCAGTTGGAAGCCAGCTGTCCTGGATTATGAGAGGGATGTCCTACTGCCCATAGGATTGGGCCTAAACGGGTAGTAAGACATCCCTTGAGAGGTCCCAGATTGGAGAGGGAGCAGGCTGGGCTGAGGGACATCCTCCCATGCATTAATTTCATGCACTAGGCCTCTAGTTATTAATATTAATAAATTAGATAATTATTATGATAATAAAACCACCTCCTAATGGTTCTGCTTACACCCTCTCCTTGACTTTACTCCTACCCATAACCCTGAAATCCATCTGCAGCTTAATAGCCAGATGATTTTGAGGAAAATCAGATCAAATGCCTCATATAAATTCCAGAGTGGCTTTTCATTGCATCTTGAATGAATTAAAAATGTCTTCATGGCCCGTGAGAACTTTCATGAGAGGATCTACCTCATAGACCCCATCTCCATCTACTCCTCTCTTCTCTGTATTCCAGCCATACTGACTTGCACCTGCACATGCATTTCTTCTGTGCTTGCTAATCCTTTTGCCGAGGATGCCCTGCCCCTGCCCATAAATCTTCTTCTGACGTTTCCTTGCCTTTATTTTTAGATCAGAATTGTTCTAAACAAATACATTACAATAATGAATTATGTTAATAATCAGGACAAATTGTGTAAGGGAGTATGGAGGTGTGGGGGAAGAATGGAGGGAGAGGGAGCATATGAGAACTCTCTGTATCTCTCTCTCTCTCTCTCTCTCTCTCTCTCTCTCTCTCTCTCTCTCTCTCTCTCTC
>JAAGEH010000022.1:12130083-12143165 GCA_011751065.1 Lasiurus cinereus
CTCTCTCTCTCTCTCTCTCTCTCTCTCTCTCTCTCTCTCTCTCTCTCAGCAAAAAGAGTAGTAAAAGTTTATTTAAGAAAACGGTGCCAACCTGGAAGCATAGGTGAGCTAGCTCTCTAAGATCCAACTCCCCGATGGCATCTAGGAAATAGAGTATATAGGGGAAAATCATTGATCATGGTGACAAATGGTGTTGGGGTTGTGGGCTCTACTGATTGGTTGGGCCCAATAGGATTGGGCTCAAGCGGGCAGTCTGACATCCCTCTCACAATCTAGGACTGCTGGCTCCCCACTGCTCACCTGCCTGCCTTCCTGATTGCCCCTAACCATTTCTTCCTGCCAGTCTGATGGCCCTCTAACCACTCCCTGCCAGCCTGATTGATGCCTAACTGCTCCCCTGCCAGCCTACCCCTAACTGCCCTCACCTACAGGCCTGTGTGCCCCCCAACTGGCTTTCCCTGCAGGCCCGGTCACCCACAACTGCCCTCCCTTGCAGGCCTGGTCCCTCCCAACTGCCCTCCCCTGATGGCCATCTTGTGGTGGCCATCTTGTGTCCATGTGGAGACAGGATCTTTGACCTCATGGAGGTAGCCATCTTGTGTTTTGGAGTGATGGTCAACCTGCATATTACTCTTTTATTAGATAGAATAGAGGCCTGGTGCATGGATGGGGAGCTTGTTTGCCCTGAAGGGTGTCCCAGATCAGAGTGGGGGTTCCCTTAGGGTGTGGGGTGGCATTGGCGAGGGGCCTGTGGTGGTTTGTCATCTGGCCATACCCACCCCCTCCCCCTGCCTCCCCATGACCCAAACAGAGGCCCTAGTATCTGGTATTTATTTATCTTCTATAATTGAATCTTTGTAGCCTGGAGCAGAGCCAAACCTCCTGCTTGCTCCCTGGCGGCACCCATTTCTGATGGGATTTATTTACTTTGTATAATTGAAACTTTGTAGCCTTAAACAGAAGTCAGAGGTCAAGACAGGCCAGGGCTGCAGAAGTTTGGCTCCCTCCATCACTGGGAGCAATCCTAGACTCCTGCTTTCTCCAGCTCAGTGGCTGCCGCTATTTTTGTTGGGATTTATTTATCTTCTATAATGAAACATTGTAGTCTTGAGTGGAAGTCTGGGCCCACCAGTTTGTGTGGAAAGCTTGGCTATCTCCATCGCCATGGAAACCCAAGCCTCATCCCTGCTCTCTCCATGGCTGCAGTCATCTTGGTTAGGGTTAATTTGCATACTCACTCCTGATTGGCTGGTGGGTGTGGGTTGTGGTGTAGCAGAGTGATGGCTAATTTGCATGTTGCTCTTTTATTAGATAGGATGATGGCTTTTCAGATTAGTTTCTTTCACTTAGTAATATGCATTTAAGGTTTTTCCATATGTTTGTATCATTTTAAAGTTCATTTCTTTTTATTGCTAAATAACATTTTATTGAAGGATATCTTGGCTACTTCCATGTTTCAGCAATTTTGAGTAAAGATGCTGTAAACACCTGTATACAAAATTTTATGTAGACATAAATTTTCAACTTATTTGGGTAAATATCAATAAAAATGGTTACTAGATCATATGGTAAGAGTAGAATTCGTTCTATAAAAAACTGCCAAAATCTCTTCCAAAAGTGTCTATACCATTCTGCACTTTCACTAGCATAGAATAAGAGTCCCTGTTGCTCACATTCTCACCAGCATTAGCTGTTGTCAGTGTTATAAATTTTAACCATTTTAATATGTGTGTAATAGTATCGTATTTTTGTTTTAGTTCACAACTCCCTGATGACATATGATGATAAGTATTTTTTCATGTGCTTAGCTGCCATCTGTATATCTTCTTTGAGTGTCTGTGTAAATCTTTTCCCCATTTTTAAAAATGTGGTTCTTGTCCTTGTACTGTTGCGTTTTCAGAGTTCTTTGCATATTTTAGATACAAGTTCTTTATCTGATACTAGAGGCCTGGTGCATGAAATTTGTGCATGGGGGTTCTGCCTCAGCCCAGCCTGCACCCTCTCCAATCTGGGACCCCTTGCGGGATAGCCCTGGTAGGACATAGCCTAAATGGGCAGTCAGACATCCCTCTCACAATCCAGGACTGCTGACTCCCAACTGCTCACCTGCCTGCCTTCCTGATTGCTCTAACTGCTTCTGGCTCCCAGCCTGATCACCCCATAATCACTCTCCTGCCAGCCTGTTTGCCCCTAACTGCCCTCTCCTGCAGGCCTGTTTACCCATAACTGCCCTCCCCTGCAGGCCTGGGTCTCCCCCAACTGCCCTTACTTGCAGGCCAGTCAATCCCCAATTTCCCTCCTCTGCTAGTCTGGTCATCCCTAACTGCCCTCCCCTGCAGACTTGATTGGTTGCAACTGCCCTCCCTTGCAGGCCTGGCCCCTCCCAACTGCCCTCCCCTGATGGCCATTTGCGGTGGCCATCCCATCCTCTGTCCACATGGGGGCAGGATTTTGACCACATGGGGGAAGCTATATTGTGAGTTGGAGTGATGGTCAATCTGCATATTACTCTTTTATTATAGAGGCCTGGTGCATGGGTGGGGGCCAGCTGGTTTGCCCTGAAGGGTGGTCCAGATCAGAGTAGGTATTCCCTTGGGACGTGGGGTGGCCTGGGCGAAAGGCCTGCATTGGTTTTTATGTTGACCATGCCCTGGGCAACCCAAGCAAAGGCCCTGGTATCTGAGATTTATTTATCTTCTACAATTGAAACTTTGTAGCCTGGAGTGGAAACAAGTCTTCTGCTTGCTTTGTGGCAGCAGCCATTTCTGTTGGGATTTATTTATCTTCTATAATTAAAACTTTGTAGCCTTAAGCAGAGGTCAAGATAGGCCAGGGCTGCAGAAACTTGACTTCCTCCATCACCTGAGGCAACCCTAGACTCCTGCTCTCTCCAGCTCAGTGGTTGCCACCATTTTTGTTGAAATTTAGTTATCTTCTATAATTGAAACTTTGTAGCCTTGAGTAGAAGCTTGGGTCTGCCAGTGTGTGTGGAAAGCTTAGCTTCCTCCATTGCTGGGGAAACCCAAGCCTTCCTCCTTCTCTCTCTATGGCCGTAGCCATCTTGGTTGGGGTTAATTTGCATACTTGCTCCTGATTGGCTGGTGAGTGTGGCTTGTTGGCATGGCATGTGGGTGTGGTGGAGTGGTGGTTAATTTGCATATTACTCTTTTATTAGATAGGATATATTTCACAAATATTTTCTCTCTGATAAAATACCATTCACAGAACAGTTTTTCATTTTAATAAAGTCCAACCTATCAATTTTTCTTTCATGTATAATCACTTTTGATGTTGTATCTGAAAAGTCATCACCAAACTCAAAGTCACCTTGATTGTCTTCTACATTATATTATATAAATTTAACACTTCCTCATTTTACTTTAGATCTATGACCCATTCTGACTTAACTTTTGTGCAAGTTCTGGTGGCTTATTATAGCTCCTCCTTTTCATTTGTATTCTTATTTTAATGTCATCCCCTCAACAAAGAAGCCTTTCCTGATCATGCTAGCTAAAGCAGTTCCTCAGAACCAATCATTGAGTAACCTATCATCCTAATTTTCCCTAACATTATCACTATCTAAAATCATAGAGTAAAAGTGTCCTTTATTTATTTGCATTTTTCTTTGTCTAGAATCTAAGTTTCATGGCTCAGTCCATCTTTTTCTGTGCTCTATCCTTAGTGTCTAACATGATATTTGATACATATTAAGGACTTGGAAAGTATTTGGTGAATAAATGAATGATCAGGAAATACACTGCACCAAACTCTTGCTTACATCATGAAATATGTTAAAGACCTGGGCTGTGATTTTATAATTAACAAGAAGAGAAGATTCTAGGAATGAAACCTGGAAGATATGGAAATCAAGATTAGAACAAAAGCCTAGCTATTTCATTTGTTCTGCCTGTAATATAAATTAAACCCAGCTGAATCTTGGATATGGTGCCCAAGGAGGAATGTGACACTTAGGGAAATTAAGTGTTTTGTATGGAAGTTTTTAGAGTCTCTGGTCAATTGCCAATAGATTTTATTTTTAGAGAATATCTATTTAGTCACTGAACAGTCAATAGAAGACTCAGATAAATAGCTTCTCCTTTGCACAAAATGCAAATTACCTCTAATTTTAATTGAATTTCTATTAAGAAAATAATGGAAAAGAATGTATTTGTAATCTGGGTTAGATTAAATGATAAATTATATTATTCTCCTCTATAGGGAAATAATTATGTGACCCAATCTCCTTATAGCCTTTCCTGAATCTTAGATCAAACCAAGAGCCAAAGAAGTATTATAATTGTTTCCTTGGCTGTGGATGAGCCATTCTGTAAAGATTTTTTGAGTTTTTTAAGTGTCTGTAGTCAGATTTGCCTGTCATAGACCAAAGATGACTGGCTGGTTTATACAATAGTTATTATCATCAAGGTATTAATGTATCTTGGGATCAGTTAGTCATCAATCACTTAAATTTTCTGGTCATTCTTCATAATGTACAACCTATAAAAATTTGAATTTATTTTGGTCTTTCCTACTGAGTCTAATTATCTTTCTGTACATGTTTATGAAGGAAGTGAGGGTGATGACTATGGCTCAAAGCACTGTGCTGGTGACCATCAAATATGTGACACAGAAGATAATGTCTTTTAGGTGCAGTCCAACTCAGTTACTTAGAAATTAAAGAAAAACACCAAAAATGATACAAAAATACCTGCTAATTTTTTCACACTTCATAATGAACTAATTTGTTTCACATCCATTATTTTATTTAATTTTCACAGTACATTTTGAAGATGTTATTAATTTGAGTTTTAAGTGAGAAAAATATTATTTACTAGAATTTTTAAAAAGGCATTATACAGGAGCAAAAATCACTTGAATAGAGTTTTAGGGAGTGGATGGGAGATGGGAAAAGGGAGAAGGACATTCTGGTGGAAAATAATGTAGAAATAATCATATCATTCCCTGAAGAAAGATTCAATATAACTAAAAATAAATGAGCGGCATTTATATTTATTCTAAAAGTAAACAATGGGAAAATTATGACAGAGAGAAAGAGAAAATTATTCATTGTGTATTTATGTGCCATTATATATATTATCAGCTTCTAGATTTATGCACTGATATATGTCAGGCATGGAAGAACAGTAAAGAACATTTTTTTTATATTCTATTTAGTAGTAATTTTTTTTTAAAGCAAGAGAGTGCTATGTTCAAATGTTACTAATAGCTCTGATTAAAATTTGTAATTCAACAAATTAAATACTCTTATCACCTCAGTGTCTAAAATTTGGTGTCCTGTCATTGAAAGAATAGAACTAATCCCCAAAAATTTCACTTAATAACTATATGCCATATTTTTTAATTTATCAAAAAGCATGCTGTTATAAATACAGCCATCAAACATTTGCATTTTCAACAAGATTTCTTCTGAGAGCAAGTTGGAAATATTTAAAATTTCACTTTAAATTTTAATTCTGAGATTGGGCATTTATATGCAATACACAGAGAGTAAAATACATATGTTTTTGTTTAAACATGAAAATTCTAAGCAAGCTAGAATTATAGAAGGAAGTGCCTAATATTGTCCTCCTAAAGAGAAATGATTTCTATTACAAAATATTATAGCTTTAATGAGATTTTTATAGAGAGGAAAATAAATCATGCAAATTCCACCATCCAGATATGGTGACTGGTTTCCACTTTAGATATTTCCTTCTGATCTTCAGATACAGCCCTGTTCTTTGCATTGTTACACCTGACTGGGATTGGTGAACACAGAATTACATGTTTTTGCACAAATGTGTGTATGAATGCTGCTTAAATAAGTTACATTACTATTGAATTAGTTAAATGTCTCTATTTTCTTAATCATGCATTTTAATTTACTGCAGTAAATTCAATATACATTTGAGTTTGCAAAACTATCTCAATGCATTCTATACCAATTATAAATCATAATGAAATAAGAATCACAGTGCATGCATTTTATTATTATGATCTATTTGTTGGAGGGGTAGGGATGGTAAACATAGGTTATGTAGCTATCAGACAAGATTTTCCTCAGTTACTTGAAAAGGTTTACATTCGGGAAAAAGCAATTGCAGCCAAAAGAGTCTGTGAGAAGAATCTACCTCAGGCACTTAAGCCACAACCGGAAGCCCAAATATTGACTTCTGAGTCATGAGGGGATTTCTTATTCGCTATTTACTTTAAAATTAAAATCTGGTAAAGAAGCTTACCCTGGTATGTTTGTTTAAGGGCAATTGATGTTTTCCTAATTGAGATCCTATGATAAATGAGTGGCAGAGATAGACCTTAGAAAAGAAAAAATAAAATGTTTTCTTGACTTTCAGGGCCAGAACTATTACTATGCTTATTCTAATAGCTTTCTCCTCATATTGGACTTGAAATTTCTTTAAGATGAGAACTCTGTGATATTTATTTTAGTGTCCCTCAGAATACCACGTGTATTAATATTATCATGCATTCAAAAATCTATTGCATTGAGTAACATTCCAATGGAGTCTACTTACCTGTATAAATATTCAGTTGGTAAATTAGACTTGAAATGATCGTGTTATTGAATTTTGGCTGCATCTTAACCGCTCTGTTAATCCATTTGCCTAGTCTTTGTTCAAGTATTTTACAGTCCATAGCTCTCTTTTCAACCATAATGCAAACATATTTAAAAAGTGAAGCCCTTCAAGGGTATTTTTTAACTTTCATAAGAACTGAGCTATTAAACTTGTTGGTTGATAAAAACGGAAGTGTCTTGGGATATGAGCTATCTTTCCGGATGCCAATCTGATGATCCTGTCATTCTCTGCCTATAACATATTACATTTATAATAAAAGCAAACTCCTGAAAATGTCACCCAGGAGGCTTTGTGAGATGGCACCGGACTACATGTACTATCTTTACCTCCAATCAACCTACCTCTTTCAACAACACTGGCTGTCTCCCTAATCCTGCAATATCTCAACTCTGTGACATGTGAGAACTTTTCATTCCCCTTCCTATCTGCCTGGAATGCTTATCCTTTGATTAGTCCTGTAATTGACTCCAGAGTCCTGTAGGTCTTGGGTGCAATATCTCCATCTGACCTAAAGTAGCTCCTCACCAGAGTTGTTTGGTGTCACATTACATTTTTATTTATACTTTTACTAGTGGCCCAGTGCACAAAATTCGTGCATGGGGGGGCGTGGAGGGATGTCCCTTAGCCCGGCCTGCACCCTCTCCAATCTGGGATCCCTCGGGGGATGTCCGACTGCCAGTTTAGGGTCAATCCCCTGAACCGGCAGTTGGTCATCCCTCTCGAAATTCAGGACCCCTGGCTCCTAACTGCTCACCTGCCTGCCTGCCTGATTGCCCCTAACCACTCTGCCTGCAGGCCTTCTTGCCCCCAACTGCCTTCCCTTGCCAGCCTAATTGCCCCCAACTGCTCCCCCCTTTCTGGCCTGCTCCCCCCCAATTGTCCCCTCTGCCAGCCTGTTCATACCCAAGTGCTCCTACCTTGCTGGCCTGCTCACCCCTAACTGCCACCCCTGCCAACTGCTTGGCCCCAGCTGCACCCCCCTGCTGTCCTGATCACCCCCAACTGCCTCTGCCTCGGCCCCGCCACCATGGCTTTTCCCGAAAGGACGTCCGGAAGGTCTCCTGGTCTCATTAGCATATTACCCTTTTATTACTATAGATAGAACTTCTCATAATGATAATCATATTCATTGGCTATACCCTCCAAAAAAGTGTAAATTCCATGGAAACCTTTTCCTACCATGTTCTTTGATAGAAGAACCTGAATGAATAAACAAGTGAAATGCAAAATTGTATAACATTTAATATCTTAATATAAGCAACAAATTAATTTGAAGAGGAGATGTAATTCTGAGGCTCTTTTTGTTTGTCTATAACCAATTGCTAGATTGTCTTCCATGTTGTGAGCCAGCTAAACTTATTATTATCAGCAATTTAGACTCTAAGACATATGAGGTTAGGAGATTTTCCAAAGCTAATAATGGGAATGAAAAAAAACAAAACAAAAACAGATCTCTGCACTTTGTTTTTACTAAAAGAAAAAAATAACTAAAATGGGTTTTTAATTTTTTTCAATGTAGAGAAGTGCCTTACGATAGCAAATATTTTTATATTGATTTTAACAATTAACTTGAGCAGAAGTTCATAAACTTGGAAGGTTATTGGGAAGTTGTTACTTCTAATGAGTAGGAAAAAACAACAACAATAATTCAAACAACATATAAAAACCTAATAAAATAAATATTAGGAGACCATAAAAAATAACAGTAGTATTTCATTTTATATGAATTTCAGCGAGCTTAACAAGTCTACATGTTGAACTTTGAAGAATTTTTACTATGTGCATACTTCTAATAGAAACTACCCCGCTTCAAAGGAAATCAGTGAAAAAAATTGATGATGTGACAACTCTGGTGAGGATCTACTTTAGATCAGATGGAGATATTTCACCCAAGACCGACAGGACTACAGAGTCAATTAGAGGACTAATCAAAGGATACACATTCCAGGCAGATAGGAAAGGGAGTGAATAGTTCTCAGAAAAAAAAAATTGGATAAAATAAGGATATTTGTGATCTTAATTCACAGTGCTATATTGTTGACAATATTTCATAGACGTGCCGAAAGCTTCTTGCTTTTCTTTGAAAATGTTATATCATACGGTACCATTCTGTCTGTGTTCATTTTAAAATGAGAATAGTTGCCAATTTGCTTGTTAAAACGTGGCACAGGTAAGGAACAGTGTTAGCCTTCTTTTGCTTAATACAAAACTTAGAATCCAAATTTTAGAGCTGAAAAGAATCACAGAAACCCCCTGCTCTATTCTGTCGTTATATGAAGGCTGCAACAGAGGCTAATTTAAATGACCAGCTTAGGATCTGGAGAATACTTACTGGCAGAGCTAAAGCCAAAATTCAAGTCCTATCCTATTCACTCCAAAACTCTTTGTAAGGTGTTACTCTGTCTACTTCGACTTGATATATTATGTATGGTAGCATAATGGATTCTTTAAATAGGTCGAACAAGCCTTTATTTTGGAAGGACAGATTAGTTGGGCAAAGACAAAAAGGATCACAGCAGGTTCAAATGAAAAATTGATAGGAGCCACCATCTAAATCTGATACTGACTCAGTGTGAGATGTACAGATGACAGCAACCAACCCTCTCAAATATTGATAAGGGGTTGGGAGCTGGGGGGGGGGGGCCGACAAGCCACAGCCTAGCAAAAGCAGAGAAGTATGTAATGGGTAATTATTATTAAGAATTCCAGGGCACGTTAGTTTTCTGTCAGTAAATTGATTTTACTCAGCTTTCCTGACTGGATAATTTGTTTGTCTTGCCTGCATATGTTATTTTGTTGAATTATTATCATAATTATATGCATGAAGCAGTTTTCTTTAAAGTGTAGGGACTTTGCTTACTTCTTGTTAATTTATGGTTTAATAATGGCAACAACAACAAAAGTAGCAAATATTTATAGGGTACTAAATAGGCGCCTGCTACAAATTAGCACTATTTAACACTTTGCATATTTTAATTCCTTGAAATGCTTTAGACATTTCCAAATATATTACATAATTGCCACAAAACTTAAAAGTTTTTGTGCTTTTATTTTCTCCATTTTACAGATGAGGAAACTAAGGAAGATATACTAAGTTGTAGGGCAGAACAAACTCTGGAAATAATATTCTCAACCTTATTTAAAATATGTAAAATTAGGTACTGGCCAGTGTTGGTCAGTGCTTAGAGCCTCCCCTCAAGTTGAAGGTCAAGGATTAGATTTCTAGTCAAGGGCATGCACCTGGGATGTGACTTAGCTCCCTGCCCCTGGTTGGGGGTAAGTAGGAGGCAAACAGTAGGTGTGTGTCTCTCTCCCATCTATGTTTCTCTCTCTCTCTCTTTTCCCCCTTCTCTCCCTTCCACTCTCTCTGCAAAGCAATGGAAAAAATATCCATAGGTAAGGATTAACAAAAATAAATAATGCTAATAAACATGTTTATTGTTATTAATAACCAATAATAAAATGTGTGAAATTAGCTTTTGAAAAAGAGGCTTGACACCTTAGCCAAAATTAAGAAAAAAAGGTTGCATTCCAAACTGATACTTTCTGCTGATATTGGCAGGAATTTTGCTGCTCTAATAGTTTCTGCTTAATGGACAAATTGCTTTAAGTACACCTATACCACCATGGCAGTGAGGATGAATATAGTTAGCATTTTCTCCCTCATCTGTGATGATTCTAGTGCTGCGTATTTGTACAAAAGCACTCTAAATTTATCCTGAAAAAAATATATATAACACTTAAGAAATTAACATGATAAACTTTTAAAAATTACTCATGCATAAAGGGGAGCAATAAATTTAGTCATTTATTAAATAAAGCACAAAGGAATCGTTCACTATAATGTTGTTATGAAAACAAAGAATAGTCAAAATGCATCCTTTTGATATGATAATACATATACAAGGATTTTAATGATTGGTCCATAGCCTCCTATAACACTCCCCTTTTTCCAGAGGGTTATACCTGGTGATGAATATTCTTTGAAAGAATCTGCCACCTACGGCGGGGCGGGGTTGGGAGGGGGGGTTGGAGGGGTAGGAAGGAGAAACAAAACACAAAATGAAGATCCCCTTCTGAGATTTTGAAAAGCCTCATTCTTTTATGTCATATTGCTTTTCTTCACCCCTTTAGCTTAATAAATTTGACCAACCCTCCAAAAGCCAATTTAATTATCTCATTTTTGAAGTGTTCTTTACCTGGACTTCTCCTCTGACTTTCCCCAGCACTGATGTCTCCGCACCATAGGCAGCCAGCCCCCAGGGATGCAGTATTTGTGCCATGAATGATCGGTGCCACTGTGTGTATTCAGTAAGACACACCTTGCAGGTGGTGTCTCTGTCTTCGTTTTATTGCAGTCACAGCACTTAGCGCAGAACCCCAGGTAGGAGACTCTCAGGGGCACTCTGGTCCCTCTGTCCCATAAAAGCAGCGCCTGCTGAGTGCTGGTCCCTAACTCTGGCCTGGGAGGCTCCTGTGGCCACTCACTCCCGCAGACACACCAGATCCACAGCGACACACAGCACAGGTGTCTGTGGAAGAGACTCAGAAACCGGCTGAGTCACCACCACATGAGGAACTGTATGCAAGGGCCGCGGCATCAGGAAGGTTGAGAACCGCTGAGACACCAAAACAAAGAGAAATCACTCAAACAAAATTAGAAATGAAAGAGGAGACATTACAACGGATAATGCACAAATAAAAGAGAAAATGCCTCCCCCCCCCCTTCCAAATAGGCAGGAAGCACGGAAATGTCTCTCCCCCAAACCCTCCAAGACAGCAACATACAAGAGGAGGAAACTTGCCAAAACCGGTTTGGCTCCGGGGATAGAGCATCAGCCTGCAGACTGAAAGGTCCCAGGTTCGATTCTGGTCAAGGGCATGTATCTTGGTTGAGGGCACGTCCCCAGTAGGGGAGGTGCAGGAGGCAGCAGATTGATGTCTCTCTCTCATCTGTATTTCTAACTCTCTATTCCTCTCTTTTCCTCTATGTAAAAAAAAAAAATCAATAAAATATATTTAAATTTAAAAAAAGAGAGGAGGGAACTTACAACTCACAGCCTCTGCCTGAGAAGCCAGAGGTGCGGGACCTCTATTTACCACCCCACTTTTAACCCTTCCATCTGCAGGAAGCGCACCCTTTCCTCTGAGAGCCCACAGGGCTGTCGTCCATGAAGCTGATAAGACTAGAGCATCTGGTTCAAAGCATCTTCTGTGGCTCAGCCCAGAGGGAGAGGACTAAAATGCCCACCCCCAGTCTTTCCCTGTAAGCGGCCAGTCGGCATACTTTAAAAGCTGGTGGCCGAGAATGCCACCCCAGCAGTTCCCCTCCAGCCCCTCTCCAGATAGCCAGTGTCTCCCGGGAAGGTGCTGGTAGACATCCAGTGGTTCCCAACCTTCCTAATGCCACGACCCTTGAGTACAGTTCTCATGTGGTGGTGACCCCCAACCCTAACATTATTTTCGTTGCTACTTCCTAAGTGTCATTTTGCTACTGTTGTGAATTGTAATGTAATTATCCTTGTTTTTTGATGGTCTTAGGCGACCCTGCTAGTGGTTCTCAACCCCTGGGTTGAGAAACATGTGTAGACCCTAAGACCATCAGAAAACACAGACTATTTACATTATGATTCATAACAATAGCAAAATGACACGAAGTAGCAATGAAAATAATTTTATGGTTGGGGGTCACCACAACATGAAGAACTGTATTCAAGGGTCATGCATTAGGAAGGCTGAGAACCCCTGAGACACCAAGAACACAGAGAGACCACTCAAACAAAATTAGAAATGAAAGAGGAGACATTACAACAGATACTGCACAAATAAAAGAAATCACAAGAGACTACTATGAAAAATTATATTCCAGTAAATTAGACAACCTAAAAGAAACGAATAAATTTCTGGAAACATCAACTCACCCAGACTGAATCATAAGGAAATAGAAAATCTAAATATAATAAAGGTCATGTAGGACAACCCACAGCTAACATTATCCTTAATGCTAAAAAGCTGATCCCTGTCGGGAGAAGTGACATCTTAACAATATTGCGTCTTCTCACCATAGACCCATTGTGGCACTCCATTTTTATAGATCGCCTGAAATTTCCTTTGTGGTTTTCAGTGCACAGGTCTTGTGAATCTTGTCTTAGATTTATCCATATCATTTCATGTGTTGGATACTATTTGAACTGAATCATTTTTGAATTTCAAATTCTGATTGATTGATGCTAATACACACACACACACACACACACACACACACACACACACACACACACACAACTGAGCTCTGGCCGGTGTTCAGTGGTTAGAAATCAGCCCCTGGACTGAAGAGGCCCGGGTTCAAGTCGGATCAAGGGCATGTGCATACCTCAGTTTCAGGTTGGATCCCTGACCCTTTCAGGGCACGTGTGGGAGGCAACCAATCAATGTATCTTTCTCATCTCTCTCTCTCTCTCTCTCTCTCTCTCTCTCTCTCTCTCT
>JAAGEH010000022.1:12143175-12153965 GCA_011751065.1 Lasiurus cinereus
TCTCTCTCTCTCTGTCTTCCCTCCCTTCCACTCTCTAAAAAACAACAGAAAAAAATATTCTTGGCTGAGGATTAATAAAAACAAAACAAAACAAAAAACACATAACACTGATATTTTAGCAGAATAATTTTATATTCCATGACCTTGCTAAACTCACTTGTTAGTCCTAGTACCTCTTTTATACATCCCATCAGATTTTCTACTTAGATGATCATTTCATTTGCAAAAATGTTTTACTTCCTTCATTCAGAAAAAGAAGAAAAAAAAAGCTGAAAGCTTTTCCTCTAAGATGAGGAACAAGACAATAAGGGTGCCCAACTTTATCCCAACATAGTACAGGTAGTCTGCTAGGCAAAGCAATAGTCAAGGTAAAGAAATAAAGGCATCTAACTGAAAAGAAGGAAAAATATCTCTTTTTGCAAATTAGATGAGATAATATATAGAAAACCCAAATAACTCCACCAAAAAAATAAAACACAAAACAAAACAAAAGCACCACTGCTAGAATAAATAAACCAACTTAGTAAAGTAGCAGGATACAATATCAATATAAAAATGAGTTGCATTTATGACTAACAATAAGCTATTAGAAAATGAAAGTAAAAAAATAATCTGAATTGTATCAAAAAATTTAAATAACTAGGAATACATTTAACTAAGATGGTAAAAAATCTGGACTCTGACAACTATAAAACATTGCTAGAAGAAATTAAAGAAGATCCAAGTAAATGAAAATATATTTTATGTTCAGATATTGGAAGAATTAATATTGTTAAAATGTGCATACTACTCAAAGCAATCTACATATTTAATGCAATGCCTATCAAAATTATAATGTCATTTTTATAGAAATAGAGAACACAATTATAAAATTTGTATGAAACCATAAAAAGCCTGAATAACCAAAGCAATTTTGAGAAAAACAAAGCTAAAAGTATTATGCTTTCTGATTCAAAAATATTACAAAGCTACAGTAGTCAAAACAGTATGGATGGCATTGGCATAAAAATACACATATAGATCAAAGGAATAAAATAGAGAGCCCAGAAATAACCTCATACATACGTGGTCAATTTATTTATGGCAAAGGAGCAAAGAATATATAATGTGGAAAGTGAAGTCTCTTCAATAAATGGTGTTGCAAAAACCAGGCAGCCACATATAAAATTATGAAACTGGACTTCTATCATACACCTTACACAAAAATCAATTCAAAATAGATTAAAGATTTAAGCATAATACCTGAAACTATAAAACTCTTAGAAGAAAACATAGGGAGTAAGTTACATGACATTGGCCTTGGCAATAATATTTTGGATTTGAGGTCAAAAGCAAAAGTAACAAAAACAAAAATAAAAAAGCAGGACAATATCAAACTAAGAGCTACTTCACAGCAAAGAAAATTATCAGCAAAATGAAGATGCAACTTACAGAATGGAAGAAAATATTTGCAAATTATATATCTGATTATCCAAAATATATAAATAACTCATATACTTCAATAGCAAAACAACAACAAAAAACATAAACAAAGCACGCCATTTAAAAATGTATAGAGAAACTGATTATTAGTTTTTCCAAAGAAGACATACAAATGACCAAAAGGCACATGAAATGGTGTTCCACATCACTAATCTTTAGGGAAATGCAAGTCAGAGCCATAAGAAGATACCACCTCACACTTGTTATAAGGGCTATCATCAAAAGGACAAGAGACAGTGTTGGTGAAGATGTGTAGAAAAGGGAACACTTTTGCACTGTTAGTGGAAATATAAATTGGTGCAGCCAGCATAGAAAACATTATGGAGTTTCCTCAGAATAAAAATAGAATGACTGTATAATCCAGCAATTCCACTTCTGTGTGTAAATTCAAAAGAAATGAAAACAGTGTCTTAAAGAAGTACAAGCACTCCCATGCTCATTATGGCCTTATTCATATTAGACAAACAACCTGAGTGTTTATCAATAGATGAGTGGAAAATAGGTTATAGAGAATAGATGTGAAATATTCAGTAAGGAGAAAGAAGGAAATTCTGCCTTTTGCAACGACATGGATGGCCCTTGAGGACATTATGTTAAGTTAAATAAGCCCGAGAAAGTCAAATATTGCATGGTATCACTTACATGTGGAATCAAAAAAGGAAAGAATGAAAGAGAAAGAGTGGAAGGAAGGAAGGGAGGGAGGGAGGGAGGGAGGGAGGGAGGGAGGGAGGGAGGGAGGGAGGAAGGAGTTGCCAGGGCTGAAGGTTGGGTTGGGACAAATAAGGAGAGGTTGGTAAAGAGTACAAACTTTTCAGCAATAAAATGAATTAGGCCTGAGCTAATTAAAACTGGCAACTATAGTTGATTAACACTTGATTGTGAAAGGGAAATTTGCTATGAGAGTGAAACTTGTATGTTCTTGCCAAAACAAACAAGCAAAAAGGATAAAGATGTGAGGCGATAGACATGCTAATTAACTAGATGGGAGCAATCCCTTCAGAGTGTATACATATCCAATCACCACAATGTACTCTTTAAATATCTTAAAATGCTGTCAGTTATACCTCAAGAGAATTAAACAATGTAAGTGCATATTTATTTGGAGGTGGGCATGTAAGGGAAGCAGCAACTGAATGGTTTTCCTCTTAGAAGGTACTTGGTTAGTGCTCTGCTGATAGCAGGAAGAAGTTAAAAATCCAGTAAAATATTTATTAGGTGAAACATAACTAATGTTGCCAAGTTATTTTGTATCAAAGAATCTACAGTGATTTTAAAATGTTTACATCAATACTTATAATTGTATTTCTTCAAAATCCATATAAAACCTCAACTAAGAATATAAAAGGAGTAAATAGTACTTTTTAAATATTTTTATTGATTTCAGAAAGAGAGAGATGGAAATACCAATGATGAGAAAGAATCATTGATCAGTTGCCTCTTGCACAGCCCCCATTGGTAATCGAACGCACACCTGGGTATATGCCCTGACTGGAAATTGAATTGTGACCTCCTGGTTCATAGGTTGATGCTCATGACTGAACCACACTAGCTGGGCACAAAATGATGGCAACTTGTCCTAATGTTCCCTGACATAATGCTTTTTAAATTTATTAAAAGTGATTAATAGATCTGTGAAAATACTAATGCTCCTCATAATAGGCTAATGGTGGATCAATTTGAATTCCATCATCCTTGTTTCTTAAATTGAATTATAACTTTTTGAGTGATTATCTTTCCTAATTAATTTAGAATTATTTAGGAATGAAGGCTAGAAATGTGAACTTGGTGATTAGTAAATAAAGTACTTTAGAAAGGAAATTTTAAATCATATTAATTTGGTGTAAGACTACCTAAATCTTATTATTATATCCACAAAATCCCAGTCTTAGTTGTCTTACTTGTCTTTTATCCTTACATACTTAGCAATGCCTGCACCTGGCATGGTCTGCTATTACCTTCTAAACTTCTTTCTATTGATTGTATTCATCAAAATGTTGACTTTGAATGATTGCTGAGCTCTATCCATATACACACATTTAGAGCATCTAAAAACTAAAAATAATTCTTTTTACATTTCTTTTATCTTTTCACTATTATAAGACTTATCAATTACTTCTTTTTTTATCCTATTATAGGAATAGCAGCATGAAATAAAATATACGCTGACAGTTCTCAGATTTATTATTGTATTTGTTATATTCACATTTTAAGAAGTGATGTTCCACTGTTAAATTAATCCAAAGAGATTAAATCTCCTTAAAAGGAATTAATCCTCTCAGAGTGGTATTTTTTTGCCAGCACTACTTGATCAGATCATAATTGCAGGGGGGCTTTCTGAGGCAACACTCTATATCTATTCATCTCTTTTAGGTAGAGCTTTTTTCTTAATGTCTTAAAATATTGACTTTTTGTCTAATCATTACAATCAAAAGCATTCACATTAATGTATTTCAGTGAAAGTATCAACACCAATATAAAACTACTGGAGGCCCAGTGCATGAAATTCACCAGCAGGGGGGATGTTTGTATGTCCCTCAGCCCAGCCTGCCCCCTTTCCAATCTGGGACCCCTCGAGAGATGTCCAACTGCCCGTTTAGGCCATCCTTACCTAGCTTAAACGGGCAGTTGGACATCCCTCTCACAATCCAGGACTGCTGGTTCCCAACTGGTTGCCTGCCTGCCTGATTGCCCCTAATTGCTTCTACCCACCAGCCTGATAACCCCCTAACCACTCCCCTGCCAGCCTGATCAATGCCTAACTGCTCCTCTGTTGGCCCAGTTACCCCAACTGCCCTCCCCTGTGAGCCTAGTTGCCCCCAACTGCCCTCACTGCTGGCCTGGTCACCCCCAACTCCCTCCCCTGCAGGCCTGGTTGCCCCTCACTGCTCTCCCGTGCTGTCTGGTTGCCCCCAACAGCCCTCTCCTGCAGGCTTGGTTCCTCCCAATTGCCCTCCCCTGCAGGCCTGGTCCCTCCAACTGCCCTCCCTTGCTGGCCTGATTGCCCACAACTGTACCCCCTTGCTAGCCATTTTGTGATGGCCACCTTATGTCCACATGGTAGCAGCCATCTTTGACCACATGGGGTGGTCATTTTCTGTGTCAGAGTGATGGTCAATTTGCATATTACATCTTTATTATATAGGATATTTTGGACGTAGATTTGATTTATATACTTGAAAAATCAGTGTGTGTGAACATTAAAAAGTCAAATTTTCATGAATATTAGCTTAAAGTTGTCAATGAAAGTTCTCAGAGAAATCAGCTCTAGTTCTGGCCGTGAGCATCTATCCACTTGAGTGTATGATTTGCCATCTGTCAAACTTGACTGTGGTTGACACCCTGCCTGAGTCAACAGCAAATCATGGACTTAGTCAGAGGGACTCCATCGAAGACCTGATGTTTGGCTGTATATATTCCATCCTTACCTGGCTATAAACAGCCTACTTTATATCTATACAATGTCTCCCTTACCCAGAGAAAGAGAATTTATTAAGCAAAACACAGTAATGCTTATGTCTGCTCTTACTGTCTTTCCCAGATGTGTGTCTGGACAAACTACAAATCTAATTTGATCAAACTCCTGAGCATGTAACCAACATTAACAACTGCTAAACCACATTTTAATTCTATTACCTCACAGAATGGAGGATTCTTGGTTTGTTTTAGAGTAATGGTTGTGCCTATATTCCTATGTGGGCAGCGGACCTAGTCGTGGTCATGGTGCTGTCTGCCCAGGGTTTGGTGAAATCAGGCCCATTGATTATGGAGAGGTGGAGGGTAGAAGAGGTAGCACCAGACCCAGTGTAAGAGTTAGATCATGGGCATGATGGACAGTGTGCATGCCCACCATTTCACTCGATTTTTGAGGTCAGAACTCTGTTTTCTGAAAAGTCTTGCAGTTGATACCTAGGTAAAGAAATTGGGCAGGGCCTTTATGACTGCTGAATCTGTGTGAGAATTAATAGTTGAATGCATGTTTTACAATACAACAAATTTTCACTCAGAACCCTACAATGAGGAATATATTTCAATTCTAAACTTATTTCATACTCTAATGAAACACCTTTTTTTCTAACTAGCATTTTTTAAGTATATTTTTTGCATCTTACCTATAATAAACAATCCTTCAGGAATATTCAATTACCTCCCTTCCCTATCTCTCTTTAATTGGAAAAGAAGGCATAGACCAGACCAGGTGACCAGACTGTTATACAGTCTCAAAACATTTTATTGCCAATGTTCAGTTAATTTATCTTTCTAAAGTTTCCCTTTAATTAGGTATCCTTAAAAATGTGACATTGCCCAAGAAATAATAACCTCTTGGTCAAATGTACAAGTAAGCTTTTCAGTCTGCAGAGTATACTTAAAGACAGTGTGAAATCTACCCTCATACCCACCACAGTTTTTAATTAGAAAGAATGAAAAAGAAATTGTTATTACATGGAAGAGATTAAAACTGTGTGCATTTAAAAATGAAGAATTGTAAACCTGCAAGGATAAAAGTATTTCCATACTAATAAGTTGAATTATTCAAAGAAAAAATGTAATATTTTGTATGGGTTTTAGGGTGTGAATCATTTCCTTTATGATGAAAATGATCATGTTTAATGATGTGAATCATGTTTTTTAACAGTTATGATAAATCTCTTAAACCCAAACTGAAAATTATGTGTCAGAGGCTCTCAAATTAAAAACAAAAGAAACACCCTCCCAGGGCAAGTTAGTAATTTTCAGAAATGTATTATCTCTCAGTTTATGCACTTGAATACCACTTGGTAAATTCACCTGCTGCAATAATGTGTACTTTGGTTTCATGCAGAGGGAAAGATATCTCATTATATCCTTTTAATAATTTTAATCCAAATGGCTTAAATGGAGAGAATAATTTTTATCCCGGGTACATTTGGTCATATCTTCAACATGTACCTGGGACTGACTTTTAAACCTTTGCATAGGACTCTTGGTGTCATATTTGTTTAGTGTAGGTTTAGGGACACTCCAGATCAGATGAATCCTTCTTTACTAGTAAATGCTCATGGATGGAAACCTATATATTGGTCTCTCTCCATATGTTCTGGGCTGCTGAACTGCCCTGATTTCTAGAAATGTGATTATCCACACTGATGATGTTTTATTACTTTACTAGAGACCTAGTGCATGAAATTTGTGCACGGAGGTGGGGAGAGGTGTCTCTCAGCCCAGCCTGCACCCTCTCCAATATGGCAGTCGGATATTCCTCTTGCAATCCCGGACCATGGCTCCCAACTGCTTGCCTGACTACCAGCCTGATCACCCCCTAATCACTTCCTTGCCAGCCCGACTGATGCCTAACTGCTCCCCTGCTGGCCTGGTTGCCCCCAACTTCCCTACCTTACAGACCTGGTCCCCCACAACTGAACTGCCCTCCCTTGCCAGCCATTTTGTGGCAGCAATCTTTAACCACATACAGGCAGCCATCTTGTGCAAGAGCATGAGGGTCAATTTGCATATTACCTCTATTATATAGGATGTTTATGGAAGCAAAGGCATTAGGTTATTATTTTACTTAGAATAGGAATGATTTAGACTTGTTTTTTAGAAGTGTCATTCTGTTATTCTCACCAAGAACTATAATACAGTGGAATATAATTAGTACCTTATTTCTGTATGGACTTTTTAATCCCAGCTCTTTTTGAGGAAGATTACCCAAGTTCCATTTCTGTTGCCACTGCTCCTATTGACAAAGCATTCAAGACAGGGTGTTTATTGTTGAAGGGAAGCGCAAAATGGAAGCAACTCCTTCTCTTAAAAAATTATAAGCCAAAAAAAAAATCACTGAATGTAAAAATATGATTACAGAATAAAAAATAAATAAAATCACCTGTAGATATCTTACTAGATTATTTTAAATTAACAAACACTAGTTAAAATGGTTTCAAGTAAACAAAATATATATATTTAATAACTAGGTAAGTCAAACCAATCATTTAATTTAATGAAATTTAATTGATGATCCACCTACCTAAGTGCCATCTTTAAGAAAACCCACGCCCTACCTGGTTTGGCTCGGTGCCTAGAGCATCAGCCTATGAAACAAAGCGTTCTGGGTTTGATTCTTGGTAGCAGGCTTCTCCCTGGCCTGGACCCTGATCAGGGTTTGTGCAGGAGGCAACCAATCAATGTGTTTCTCTCACATGGACATTTCTCTCTGTCATTCCCTCTTTCTTCCTCTCTCTCTGAAGGTCAATAGAAAAATATCCTTGGGTGAGAACTTTAAAAAAATGAAAGAAAATTCACATCACCACTGATACTTGTAAATGGTGAGATAATAATACACTTGTTAGTCCAACTAATAGTAAATGTGCATTCCTGAAAGAGCCTTTGTGAATTTAAAATCACTTCTTATTTAATTTTAGGGTAATTTTCTTTTGAAAACAAATACACAACTTTATTTTGCCTTGCATTATGCTTTCTTAGAAATTGAACCTTTACTATCTCATTAGTTTAATATTTTCACACATATATAATATTTTTTCTTCTTAAGTTAGTTCCATTTATGTAATTATGGTTACATAATGTTAAAACTTATGGAGGAGAGTTAGTATTAATATTGAATTGTACTTATTTATGTATGAATTTTAAACTTGTTTCTGAAAGTCTTAAATTTACCCTAAGTGGTCACTTTATTGTCTCCAAATTTTAAAACATAAATAAAATCCTAAAATTCCACTTTGAAATTTAAAAGCATATATCTTAGAGACAGTCTCCATCTCTCTCTCTCTCTCTCTGTCCCCCTCCCTCCCTCTGTCGCTATTGCTCTCTCTTTCTCTCAGGTTTGAATTCCAGCTCTACCATTTATAGAGAAATCTTGAACAAGTTGCTTAATATTTTCTTGAATATATTATTGAATTTGGAAGGATGACTGCTTTTAGGATAAGGGGAGGTAGAAAGGGAGGACATTCTAATAAAGTGACACAGTGAGATGAAATCATGAGCAAGAAGTGGTCAAGAGAACCAGAGAAGTATTGACTAAGCCAGATTGATGCACATGTGTGATGGGTGAGGAAATGTTAGGAAATAATAGTTAGATCGGGTGGGTCCACATGACAAAAAAACCTTGAACATCTGGAAAGAAGTAACAGTTGAGTAGAAGTGTATCATGATGAGAGCTGTTTCCAGAGTTAATTCATTTTTTACTATAGAAAGGAGAATAAACAGTATCATTAAAGCAACAAATTCGCTACTGAATTATCGTGATGTGCAGTAAAGAGAGTTAAACTAAATATAATTTTAAAAAAAAGAAAAAAGAAGGAACTGGAACATTGTGAGAGGATTTCAGTGGGAGAATTGCCTGGGTGGAGGCTCCTGAACCCATCACCTCCCAAATATCATTTCTAGTTTCATCTATTCCCTCCCCCCCTTCCCCCCCACACACACCACTTTTCAATAGCAGGGAAGTAACAGTGAGGGAAGAAGCAGCAAATGGGCAGGAGATGTTAGGAGTGGAACAGTCAGGAGAGGGGTTAGTAGCTGTGCACCCTTGAGTGGCCTTTTTTTGTTGCAGGCAGAAAAGAATGCAGTCCTACACCAACTCTTCTTTTTATACCTGTTAACAACATATCTGAAAAACCCCCACCTGCTATAAAATTCATGAATGGGTGGTATTTATTATTAATCACAGTAAACTGATTTAGAGACTATTACTTCCTATTGTTGGGACAGTTGCCATAACCTCAGTTTGGAAAAAAAAAAGTAAAAATGTTCTGTTACCTTTAAATAAAAGTAAAACCATGAGAGATTTCATCTCAAATATGAGGTCATCTAGGGAGACAATGTGTCTACCTCGAAGTGCATCCAATTTTTTTTCTTTTTACCAAGTCTGCATAAATATCTCTTTCATTGGCTTTGACGATTCAGACTTCGTTTAATATGGAAATGTACTTTTCAAGGCGGTACAGACCTCTGGCTTCTAATCCAATGATAGTGGTGAGTGAAATGAGATTGGAAATATCTTGTCATTTATCAGTACTAGCTTGTTTTATTCCTGGAGCATTAATAATGGAAGAGGAGATTGTACTGATTTTGTTGTCCTCTGTATAACCAGCTTCTATTATACTAGCCTTTGTCACCTTGGTGACCATGTTCCCTCCTGACCTTTCTTTACAAAGAAGGTTTTCTTTTCAGCTTATGAAACCCAAGTGCCTTTATGAGTGCTTCTGTAGGTAGCCTCTCATACAATGTCATAATAATGCGAAACAGTGCTCCAAAAAGGCAACACAGCAGTAATCCTATTATGAAAAGCAGCCTATGTCAGAGATAACATAAAACACAGTTTCAGTGGGATGGGAGAACATGGTGCTTCACCCACGGGATACTGAACAAGAGATATTCCTAACCTCATCCACAGGTAGCTGACTGTGGGTCCTAATTTGCATTTGCTTGTCATGTTACTTCTTGGTGATGATCTCCTGCTCTATTCCTAGCATCCTTATATATATATATATATATATACATATATATATATATTATTGATTTTTTACAGAGAGGAAGGGAGAGAGATAGAAAGTCAGAAACATGGATGAGACAGAGACATTGATCAGCCGCCTCCTGCCCACCCCACTGTGGAGATGTGCCCGCAACCAAGGTACATGCCCCCAACCGGAATCGAACCTAGGACCTTTCAGTCTGAAAGCCGACACTCTATCCACTGAGCCAAACCGGTCTCGGCACTAGCACCTTTTTATACTTTTTTTTTTTTTAAACAGAGACCCAGTTGTAGTTAGTAACTGTGAAGAAATTTTCTCTCTTTCCCTACCTCTGTAGACTCTGAGATTTGAAAAAGATGTGTTGTGGCTTGTTTTAGTATTTTTTATTTTTGGTGTTTTGTTTGTTTGTTTGTTTTTTAGAAAATACTTCTCTCATTAACTTCTATAACTCTAAACCAGATTTCTAGATTCTTAAATACATTAACATGATTTTCTTTCATTTCCTAACTTGGATACTTTGTCTCAAGTTTCTATTAGGGTCACATGATACACATCTTCATATGTTGACCCTCATCCAATAATTTCAAAAGCAGCTGCTATACTGCCCACATCTTGGCCATTCTCACGCTCTTACCTTCATGCTTAAGTCTGTGGTAGTTAGCACTTCACCAAGTGGTCAGTAGGCCTGATGTTGCCAGACCCTGCCTAAAGAGCGCTGTGATCCAAATTAGTTCATTTAAAAAGCTCTGGTTATTAGATTAATAACAAAACATTATGCCACAGGCATGGACACATGATGAAACACAGAAAGTGTATGCAGTCCCAAACCACCCTCTGTTAGAC
>JAAGEH010000022.1:12153975-12172340 GCA_011751065.1 Lasiurus cinereus
ATGAAACACAGAAAGTGTATGCAGTCCCAAACCACCCTCTGTTAGACACGACGCAGGTTGTAGTGCCTGCTCCTGATTCCTGGGTACACAGGGTGGGTATGTTTGCACTCTGCAAAATTAGAGCCAGGACCACATTAGAGATCATAACCTCCTCACTTAGCAGTTGAGGAAACCACGTCCCAGAGAAAATCTCCCATTTTCTAACCGAGGTCACAGTGAGACTTGTGTCGGTGTAAGGACAAGAATCCAAGTTTTCTGACTTCCAGTCCAGTGTTATTTCCATTTCATTTTACTGCCACCAAGTACAAGCCATTAACATTAGCAGAGAAAGTAATTTGAGCACATGCTCCGTTGAAAACAGTCTATGTCATCATGTCAGAGATATCCAAGCCCAGGAATGGGGCCATTATAGTGTAATGATGGATCTTCCAAAGGAAAGGAGCATAACTCTGAACTCATTTCGCCTTCGGAAAGATGCTTATTGATCACTTAAGATTCGCAAACCTACATGAGTCAATTTCCAGAATGGTTTTGATTCTTTGGACTGCAAGCATCCCAATGATTAATTCTAGAACCTATATAAACAACAAGAGGCTTATTAATGTACAAAACAAGTAGACCAGAGCAAGGGAAGTGCCAGAAGAAATTCACCAGCATCACAGCGTCGAGATTCTCCTTCTCTTTGATTGTTTTGGCTTTGCTTTCCTAGTACCACTATGTTTCTCAGCATCATATGCAGCCGGAGGCAGGAAAAAAAAGTGACTAATGTCTGTCTGTGTCCTTTTTTCAGAGTAGAGCAAAACTTTCCCAGTCACTCTCCCTCCCGGTATACTTCCTCTTATGGCTCATTAGTCAGAATTACATCACATGTCCTTGTCTAAACCAATCACTGTCAAGAAAATGGAATTACCACAATTGGCTTAGAGTAACCAACCTTTATTTCCCCTGAAGCAAAAAGCCTTCAAGGATCTGGATATCTGAACAAAATCAGAATTCTGTTGGAGAAAAAGAATTTGGAAATATTTGAGGGAGGATGATGATTGATTCCCATAATTTGGGTATATTTCTTAATTGCTCAGCAGATGCTTCTTTTTTAGAAGGTACTTAGAATGTAAGACATTATCAGAACCCAGGATTCATCATCACCTGACAGGTGACAACTTGCCACACATCTGAAAACATCTGTTGCGTGCAATAACATGGCACCTGGGAATAGGAACTCCCGTGCCAATTGTGACTGATAGACCGTATTCTATGCACCAGGAAGAGGAAACTCGGCAAATGTAGAGAACACAAGTTTTCACTTAAACAACCACGGAAGTTTTCATTCACTTTCCCACCCCTGGCCCCCAAATAATCTCATTGACTTTCCCAGAAATTGCACTTGATGAGGGATATAAACTAGCAGTCAGGTTCCAGAGCAGCCCAGCATTTAGGCCAGATCTAATGTAGTGGGATGTTATTTAAAGCCTGCAAATAGGATTGCGGAGGTAAAAACAGGCATCTTTCCTTCAAGCCACACGGAACAGACTTATATGGCTTTCCCAGAGGGTTTCTGACAGGTCAGAACCTAACCTGAAGGGAGGAGTAAGCCGGAAGAGGTCAGGGAGCTGGGTCAGTTCCGCACAGCTGAAAAGATGCCACTGCCTTTCAGCTTTCTTTGTATCAAAATCTGGCTTTTCGCATTGTTTCTTCCAAAGCCCTCTCATTATGTTGCTAGGTACCTGTAACTGGACATACTGCCTGAAACACGCTTTGGAAACAATGCCGGTTTTGAAGACTTGTTCGGGAGCAATCATTTTTCCTCCTTCTCCTGGTTAGGCTTCACAGTAGAGAAAAGATCGTCAGGTTTGGGTGGAACTTAGATGCTGAAGGTTTCCTGAATGTTAGGCTAGATTATTTGGATATTGCACCTATGAACCAAGACAATCAGAGGAAGTGTTTAAATAGAGCAAACGAGGGAAATCGGGATTTTTAGAGAGGCTAATGTGTTTTGGACTTCGTAGGATAGGAAAGCGGAGCAGGCGAAGTGAGTGAAATACTGCACGATTCCAGAGGAAGTGATAAAATCCTAAACGACAGAAATGACTGAGCCAGACAGAGCCATCATCAGAGAATAGTACACTGTACCAGGAATCCGTGGAGGACTCTGAATGGGAAACTAGGTGGAAATAGAAAGTAGTACACGTTGATTACTATAGTGTCCGAGACTAAGTGATGGAAACTATGATAGAAATGGAGATTTTTTTTTTCCAGAGAATCTATGGTTTTGTGTTATGTTTTGTTTTGTTGTTTTGTTTTTTGGAGCCCCCAATACACGCTTGAAAGAAAAGACAGCATTCTCCTTTTATTCCCATCTTTGTTGACTAGAATATCTAACACAATGCCCAGAATAGAGTAGATGTTCATTAATATTACAGACTAGATGGGCGATTTAGTCATTCATAAATTGCTGTTAATATATCTCTGAAACTGTAATATGGTAATAATGGTAGATGAACAGTGAAATTTAACTTTGTAAACCTTTTTTTTTCTCCAGAATAAACTTCAAAAAAAAGGTATCTTGACCCATAACCCAGAGTATTCTCTATCGCCACATGTTCTTAAAATATTTGCCCAGCACCATGAATTTATACACAGGATGCCAAGCCCAGTGAGGCTGGTGTATCTATTTTAATCTTCAAAAGTTAGCACTGCTTCGAAGACCCCATCTCTGCTACTTCATCTGACACCAAATCCCAAACCCCTCTCTCTCCAGCCAGAGGGACTGTTTTCCTCACTTCTCCTGGCCGTGCCCCTCCTCTGGGTCCTTTGCCTGAGATTTTTTATCCTGCTTCTACCTTTGCCTGGTCCAGTCCTGCTCGTTTTAAAGATGAGTTACTTCCCCCCAGAACTCCATGGACTCAGTCTTGGTCAAGGGCCTTTACCTGCCGCCATGACACACCAGCCTTTCTTCACACAGTTCATGTCACACTATTGAGCTGCCTTTTTGTTTGCCTTTTCTTATTAACCATACTCTTAGTACAGAGCCTGGTACTTAGCTGTTGCTCAATAAACATTGTTAAATTCATTTGTGAATTAAGTAATGAAGAAATATGATTTTAAGTGTCTTGGTGGGCAAACATATAGAGTTTGTTAAAAAAAAAAAAAAAGAAAGCCATCATCTTCTTACATTAGTCGAATCACATAAGCATATATTGGTATGTTCATAAGTAAATATAATGTGTATAGATTGGAATACAATGAAAGTACTACAGTAAATAGTATTTCTCTTAGTGTGTGTTTCAGTATTTCCTTACTAGGAATAAAGAAAGAGCAAGATAATGGCTGTTAGACAAAGAATAATTAGAATATCTTCATCAAAAATTGTCTTGTATGACAAGAGTATGATTGAGAGAATTCACATACAGGATTTACTAACACAATGACAAAAAAATGGACAGTTGTCTTCATGTTGCCAAGGAGAAGGAGAAATATGCAAAAATTGTGAATAGATATTCTCATTGTTACAACTAGGATTATACTTCTCCCCACAAGATAAAGTTCCTTCCTCTCCTTTCCCTACTACTGCTAGCTCAGAATCAATGGAGAACCATCATCTTATTAATAAAAGGGAAATATGTAAATTGACTGTCACTTTGTAACACCCACAGCCAATCAGGAGTGAGTATGCAAATTAACCTGCCAAAGATGGCAGAGGCCCTGCCCCTGGCTGCTCCAGGCCTCTGGGCAGCATGTCTCCTCAGTGTCTCCCTGCCACACTACACACCTGTCCACTGTCCTTGCACCCACCCTATGGCCCAGGCCCCCACCTCAGAAGCAACCCGCTGGTGCCTGAGGTCTTAGCGCCCTGTGTCTGGTGTCTCCCTTTACCCCACCCCTGCCCTGCTATTCTGGTAAACAACACCTTAGTCTTGGAACAGCAGATGTGTGTAGGAGCTTGCTCAGTGCACAGTTAGTGTGCCCCGGAGCCCTGGGCCAGCCAAGGGGCGATGGTAGCAGCCATGGCAGCAGTGGCAGGTGGCTCAGCTTTGTTTTGAATAGATGAAAGAGGCCACTTACACAGTAACCCAAATTATCAGATCTCCCTTCTCCTTATCTTACCAAATCAAGAGGGGAGGGTGATGGGCATGGAAGGAGGGCAGGCAGGCAGGAGGTGGAGGTTGGAGGAAGAAGAGGATGAGGAAGGGGGCCAGTTGCATCCAACTTTCACAATGGGAAAGTGAAACGTACTAGGGCACCCAACCTCTCCAGTCCTCCCCACCTGCCTTGCTCCCCGACCTCTTCCCTTCCACCCCTCCCCGGGAGCACCAGCACTGCACAGCGGGTCTCTCGGGAGAAGGAGGGTGAGGAGAAAGCAGCACCAGAGTGCGAAGGGCTTGCCACTGCTGCCACCACCACTGCCACCACCACTGCACAGGCTGCCGGAGTGAGCCCACCACGTGCCAGCAGCCAGGGGAAGGAGAGCCTATTCTTACACAAATCTTCGTGCACCAGGCTTCTAGTATAAACATAAACTTGAAGTCTTACTTCACATGACACAAGTTTTATAATCAAGCCAGTCACATACTTCCGAAAAATCTAATGTGTGGGATATACAGTCTCTTATATCAAGGAAATCAGTCAAGGAATAATCATGAATGCTGAAGATCAGTCTAATTAGTGCTGGTTTATAGTACGCACAATATACGGGGTATCTCTCCAAAAAAAAATGTATACACACTGGAACAGCTGATAGCTCAATTTTGAAAAGGAAATATATTTTAATAAACATCACCTTTATAATTACTCAAAGTGTGTGTATAAATTTGGGGGGGGCACCTTCTCGAGGCAGGAGAACTCGATCAAAAAGGCTAGTCAGGGTCATCTGGGTATAGGATCATTTATTCTACAAAAAAATTGTATGAATTAAATATTCATTTTGATCACCAATGACATTAGTTGACTTTTTGGTAATATAAGCATACTTTGTTGATGTTGATATTTATATTTGCAAATAATTATTCTTGGTCCAATTCTACCAAGGGATACCAAATATGGCTGCTCAAACCTGCGTTATCAAAGGTGGTGACCCTACTCCTAACCTATTTAGTAGGTTAAATTGACCTATTGCTCAAATTGTTTTAATTTACTTAACACTACTACACAGCCATGTATTATAACAATTATCCTAATTTTTTAAAAATATATTTTTATTGATTTCAGAGAGGAAGGAAGAAGGAGAGAGATAGAAACATCCATGATGAGAAAGAATCATGGATCAGCTGCCTCCTGCAAATGCCCCACTGGGGATTGAGCCCACAACCCAGGCATGTACCCTTGACCAGAATCAAACCTGGGACCTTTCAGTTCATAGGCTGATGCTCTATCCACTGAACCAAACCAGCTAGGGCAATATCCTAATTTTTTAGATCATTTTTCATTTACATAAATACCAGTACGGATTCCAATAATAAATCTAGAACACAGATTCCTTTGTTTATTAGAATACTAGTGGCATGGTGCTCCCTATGTCTGACATCTCTCTCTACCCCACTCCAGCCCCATTATTCTGGTGAACAAAACCAATGCATATTAAAAGGGAATTAGAGGAAATGTTTTAATATTGCTATTTTTTTCTTTCTCTCTAATAGAAGTGTCAGAGATGAAAGAAAATTAGTAAAATGTATATGAAAACCTTCCTCCTGTCAGAGTCTGAGGCACATCAGGAGACCCAGAGTCAATCCCTGCCCACCCGCACACACCTCAAAATCCCTGAGACCCAGACCCAGCCACCCCCAACCCTGCCATGTGGGGGGTGCAACCTCAGGTCCCCTGGCCCAGTGCCGGGTGGGGCGGGGGGTTGTAGCCTCAAGACTCCCGTCAAGCTCTGCTGGGTGGGAGGTACAGCCTCAGGTCCCCCAGCCCAGTGCCAGGGCAGGGGGTACACCCTGAGGTCCCCTGGCTGGGCACCAGACCACGTTTCCCAGCTGGGGGTGAAGGGTGCAGCCTGAGGGGCAGGGTGGGGGCACGGTCTGAGGTCCTCTGTCAAGCCTCACTGGGCAGGGGTCACAGCATCAGATTCCCCACCAGTGCCAGGCAGCCTCAGTCCCTGCTGAGCACCCCTTATGGCTTGTTACAGGAATCCCACCTCCGCTATGGGCACAGCTCTCTTGTGATGGTGTGAGGGTCAATTTGCATATTACCTCTTTATGCTATAGGATAATAGCTTATTAATCTGAAATATTATTGGAAAAAAATAAATCCTACAAATGATTCCTCTATTTTTTGTGTAAATAATTTTATTGGTAAGAAAATTCAAAATAGTTTTCAAGTTGATTAATAGGTAAAAGGCCTAAATAATTCCACTTATCCTTACAGTTAAACTTGTATTTCCTTGAGAAAGCCCTCTATGGTCCCAAACTGCATTAATGTTTTTTGTTTTGTTTTTTTCTGTGCTCCTATTATACTTTGTGCATACATTATTGTTATTTCAACCTTCTAATGTAATGCTGGCTTTTAAGCTTGAAAAGTAACACCTGATCTTTTGAAGCAAATAGGTCCCTATAGAGTTATATAAGGAAAAATATAGCATCCTCCTGCTTCCCTTTTCCAAACCCAGATATCCTGAGTTAGAGAAAAAATTTTGCAGGTTTTCTTCCCCACTTATCTGGTGTGTGTGTGAGTGTGTGTGTGTGTGTGTGTGTGTGTGTAGGGTGTGTACACACATCAATGCTGTTCCCACATTGATTTATTATTATTTGGTTTTAGTGTGTCTCTTGCATTCTTCCAATGATTCTCAATCCTTACTGCACATTAGAATTGCCTAAGGGTGGTTTTTAAGAAATTCAAATATACTGACACTAGAGGCCCGGTGCACAGATTCGTGCATGGGGGAGAGGGGCTTCCTCAGCCTGGCCCATGCCCTCTCCCAATCTGGGACCCCTTGGGGGGATGTAGCAGTGCACCAAGCAGCAGGCAGCCAGGGAGGAGCCTGAGCCAGGGCTTGGAGCCACGTGCTCCTCCTGGCCCACGGTGCCTGCCACCATGCTGCTCGGTAGTGCTGCCCTGGAGTCAGAAGAGGCTCTCACAGCCACAGTTATGCTCATCAGCCATGAGCCCAGCTTCTGGCTGAGCGGCACTCCCCCCGTGGGAGTGCACTGACCACCAGAGGGCAGCTCCTACATCAAGCATCTCCCCCCTAGTGGTCAGTGCATGTCATAGCGACTGGTCAACCAGTCATTTTGGTTTTCCAGTTGTTCAGTCATAATGGTCACTTAAGCTTTTAAATATATATAAGACTAGAGGCCTAGTGCACGAATTCATACATGAGTGGGGTCCCTCTCGCAATCAGTGCCAATTAGGGCCAGCAGGCCAGGTGGGACAGGCTATGGCAGGTCATCGCTACCACTGGTCATCCGGTAGTAATGATTGCTTAGGCTTTTATATATATAGATTCCCTCCCCCAAATCTGATTTCATTGGTCTGACTCACTGAAAACTAAGTGTGCCTTTATAAAAATCACCCCAAAGGTTAATGGCATCTGATTTATCTGTGCAGTCCCCATCTCTTCTTCTTCCTAATTTGAAGTCTCATAAGTCCCATGGTCGTTGAATCAATTGATTCATTTATTTTTCAAGAGACAAAATTGCCTTGACTAGCTATAATGAATAAAACCTAAATCTCCTGTTTCTAATTTACACACAGAAATGCCTCACTTTATGGGGGAAAAAAAAAATACATCATAGAAAAATGGATAACAAAGTGTATTTCCAAAAAATAAATTACATTTCCTATAGTATTATAGAAAGTTGAAGTATATTTTGGAGAGAGAGGAATTGTTGGCTCTAATAAATTTAAATTCTAAATTTTAGTGAACATTTCAAATATAACTAAATTATAGTAAAAATAGTAACCCTCCCACTTCACCTACCATCAGAAAAGTGCTGGCAATTATTGGTAAAAAATAATGGTTGCGCAGTGATAGTTACTGCTCCAGGGCCATAGGTGGTGTGGTCATAATGGGAACCTGAGTGTGCTCACAATCAAGATGCCAGTCCATAGCCTGGAACCAGACCATGTCATGTCAACACTGACTGATCCATGTGGTGACCAAGTACATGGCCCCAGGTCTGTTTCAAACTTCACCACAGAGGGTTTCTGCAAATCCATACTGACGGGTGGAAGAATTTATTTTTTCAAATAACTAAAGCCGTGGAGTCTTTCTTGGGCACTCAAGCCATCATTTTCAGTTCTTTCATCTAAAGGAATTTATTGTGTGCTCTCTTACTTGTTCCCACCCGCTGCTTCCTGATTGTTTGTTGAAGTGTATCTGTCCTGTTGAGGGCAGCTGTTGGCATTGTTTACTTAGTGTCTGTCCTGTGGTTTTCATCCTAATAGAAAAAGCCCATTCTTTCCCTGGGTCCTCCTCCTCTCCCCACCCCACTGAGTTTCAGATTGCTTTGAAAGGGTGATCTGGCAACCCCTGTGGGCACTGGTGTTAACAAAGCACTTTCCTCATTTATTTGTAAGATTTTTTTAAGGATATTATTTAAATGACAATGTATCTCAAAAAAAAAAGAATCTATATCTATGTCAAAGGATAAAGGTTTTCCAGATTAAGTATTAGGTCATATTTCTCTCCAGCAGGAAATTTGGGCATATACCAACAACGTGGATGAGTTGAGAAATAAGGAGTTCAAGCTGCTGAGCTCCCATGTGGCCATTCTTAAATGTAGTAAATCAAGGATTTTTCTCCCCATAGAAAGTTAAATAGCAGGTGTGGTACTTAATGAACTGCAGCAACTCGGCTTATTGGTGTGGCAAATAGATTGTGATATTCATTCCCATTTAAAGTTCTTTTGCAGAGATCAATGAAGCACACTTTCACAAATTGAATCACACTAAACTAATAAACAAAATTCTCCCAGCCCCACTGATGGCAAATTATTATTTTTTTAACATTTAAAAACCCATCACAATTATAAGATGCGAGTGCCAGGAAAGATCAAATATTTATTTACCCATGTGTTTGTATTTTACTCACAATTTTATGAGAAAGGTAAGGAAGAAATTAAATATTTGTAAGGAAGCTGTGTAGGAATAATTTCCCAGACCTGGATTTTTTGGAGTTTCTGAACCATAATCATTTTTTTATTTACTAAATAACATGCTTGCCCTAATGATTAAGAAGTCTGATCTTTGGTAAATGGGAAAAGAATCTGTTAGAGTGTAACCTTTAATTAATGAATGCACAGTATGCATTTATATCCAAAACAATGGAGTTTTCAAAAAAGGAAAATAGCTTAGGACTTTGCCTTTAGAATTTCCGAGTTACTTCAGAAATATTAAAATGTTAATTTAGCAATCTTAAATGTCGCTAGTTTGTTCAAAGAATGCATAAATGTTATGATAATCATTTTTAAGGACCTTCTCACCTTTCACCCCCCCCTTAATATTTCTTTCAAAGAATATGTCTGAGGAAATTATATTAATCTGCATAATCTTTATTTTAAAGTGTTTAATGCCTTGATATTAATGAAGATAACTGAAATGGAGCTACCTTAGAAGCAAAGAGTAAGGTCTGCATATACGTTCCTCTATTTTCAAACAACAAAATGGGGCATTTGGAGGCTTATGCACATGCAAGGCTTCCCCTCTGAGAAAATCCTAAACCTTAAGAATACTTTCCACACCATGAACTACTACTTCTCAAGATGTTTTCCAGTAGTTCGTGGGATGAACTGTGTTTCATGAACATTACTGGAATGGAGAAGGGCTTATCAAATAATGCTCTCAAGCTGAGTGGCATTATGGTAATTTGCCAAGCATTGTCTGTGTGGTCTCTCCAAAGGGGCCCAGCCTAAAGAATAAAAGGAAGGCAAATGTTAAGAAAACATGTAAAGAAAAATTTCTCTGATATTCCACTCCACTCCCTCCTTTTTCTTCTAATTCCACCCTTCTTTCCAGTGAATCATCTTCTAGCCACACCAAATTTTATGGGTCAATAGTTTAAAAGGAAAAAAATACTGTGGGTGTTTGACAAATAATTTTTTATAAATAAAGGATTAAACACACACAGGTGCTGCATACAACCAGCTATCATCTTTGTTTCATCAAAGAAGTTAAAGCGTAGTGGGAAACTCTTACTATGAGAATAAAAGGTATTTATTTAAATTGAGTTATTTTTGTCTTTACCAAATCACAAAATAAACATATTTTACTTACTTTGCCACACACTGGTGACCATGGTCATAAGTGAACATGAGCCCACAGTTCACCTTTCAGGAACTATTATACTGAACTAGAGGTCTGGTGCATGAAATTCTTGCACAGGTAGGGTCCCTGGCCAGCGATCGGGGCCAATAAGAGCTTCCCTAGGGGTCAGCACACCTCATAGCAAGTGATCAAACTCCCGGTCTCTTGGTCAAATTCCCTAGGGGACACTTCGCATATTAGCCTTTTATCTATATAGATACCGTGTTTCAACATGTTGTGGTAATTGGAAAGGATATAATTAAATTTTCACAATGTCATGTGCCTTCTAGTTACTGGGAATCTTGTTAAAATGCGTGTGCTGGTTTGGCAGAGTGGGGCCTGAGTTTATGTGTATCTAAGGTGCTACAAGGTGACCCTACACCTGCTGATCTGTGGAACACACTTTGAGTATCAAGGACCAAATCTGTTTTCTCCCAATGTGTCAATAGCTAACCCTTAAGAACTTTTAAGGTAGGGGAGAGGAGTGTATTATAATGAAAATCCTTAAAGACACAAATAAATTAATCTGTAATGTCATTTGGACAGCATTTTCAATTTAATTCATTTATAAGTTATTTTGTCCTTGGGTCAATTCATGCCACATTAAATATCATTGCTCTTATTTTACTTGGAAAACATCCTCCTCTACATATGTTGTTGATTGATGCTTTCTTCAGTTATTCCCAGGAAATTTCCTATTATTGATCAGATTCTTTTGACATGTATTCTAGTTATAAATGAATAGTAGCATTGGTATGACATCAAATTCTTTTTTTCTTATTAGCACACTGGGGCAATAAAGCAAGAAGAGAAATGAAGAGATTCATTTTAAGAGGATAATGATAACTTGCAGTTTTATAATACTTAGATCTCCAAACTTTTGCAACAATTAAACTGCCCCCATAAGCTTGAAAACTATACCTGTGTATAAAATGGTCATATTAGGATCAAACTATATCATGTTTGTGAGATATCAGTGATCTGGGTCAATTCAATTGAACAACTAGTTATTCCAGTTATATGTCAGAAGGAGACACTATTAAGAATAAAAATTAAGTGGAGAGTTTCTGTTGGAAGATAGACAAAGGAATGAATTATTATTATAACATCTAGGGAGAATAAGACTTTGGCCAATTTACTTAATCCCTCTGTGCCTTAATTTTTCAGGGATAAAAAAAAATCTATTTTCTTTAAGAAACATGAAGGTTAAATGAGATAATACTTTGAGGTTCAGAGCACAGAACCTGACACACAGTGCTCATTACTACCTGGTGTCTGGCACCCAGTAGGATTCAGTGAGTATTTGTTGAATATATTCACTCAAGGCTGTATTTGGATTAAAATAACAAGATAGTTTAACTCATAATTATACAAATAGCTCCATAGTCGACATATATTTTAAAGTGCAGTTCAAACTATGAACTTAGCTATGTGGACATGTAAAGCACAGATTCTAGATATCAAATAAATTATTATTTTTTTTATTCTCATTGGTCATAAGACTTTCAAAGATAAGCTTATTAGGTGAGTTTGCATTTCCTTGAGAATAAAATGGTAAGAAACAGTACAGACTTTTTTCCCCAAAATGTTCATTTCTTTGAAATTGATTTCTCCTTCCTGATTGAAAAGTCTGGAATGTGTTGGCCTGCAGGGAACTTTGCAAAAAAGCCCATCTGGTTAATCAGTCACTTGTCTGATTGATACTAGAGAATCAGCAGGGTGGGTTATAGATCATGGAAGGAAAGACCTGATAGTCAGTTAATTCCATGTCATCTGTTTATGTGTTCCTAGAGACTCTACAGTAGGAGCAGGCTTATAAATAAAAGATAAAGGGGTGCTATTTGTCTAGATTAAATTAGGTTTCATTCTAAATTGATGTTGTATGGTAGTCCGTGAACATGAGGCAATTGATAATATATACAGGATCATAAAGAAAAATTTGTTTGAAGGACACTATGTTAGATTCCAGTGTACTTTGGGAACCCAAGCTCCCACAATTCTCTTGCATTAACTTATTAAAAGCTAAAAATTACATATGTGGGCAGTTCAATTGGACACATATATTTAAATCTGACATCACAAGTTACATATTTATATATCTACTAGAGGCCCCGTGCACAAAAATCACGCATGGGGCGGGGGGGGGGGCGGGGGATGTCCTTCAGCCCAGCCTGTACCCTCTCCAATCTGGGATCCCTCAAGGGATGTCTGACTGCCCTTTTAGGCCTGATCCTGGTAGCCAGTCGGACATCCTTTTCACAATCCAGGACTGCTGGCTTCCAACTGTTCTCCTGCCTGTCTTCCTGATTGCCACTAACTGATTCTGCCTGTCAGCCTGATCACCTGCTAACCACTTTCCTGCCAGTCTGATTGATGCCTAACTGTTCCCTGCCAGCCTGTTTGCCACTAACTGCCCTCCCCTGTGGGCCTGGTCACTCCTAACTGCCCTCCCCTGCAGGCTTGATCACCCCCAACTGCCTTTTCTTGCAGGCCTGGTCCCCCCCAACTACCCTCCCCTGCTTGCCGTCTTGTGGTGACCATCTTGTGTCCACATGGGGACAGGATCTTTTGACCACAGGGGGGCAGTCATCTTGTGTGTTGGAGTGATAGTCAATCTGCATAATACTCTTTTATTAGATAGGATAGAGGCCTGGTACATGGGTGGGGACCAGCTGGTTTGCCCTGAAGGGTGTCCCAGATCAGGGTGGGGGTTCCTTGGGGCATGGGGAAGCCTGGACTAGGGGTCTGTGATGTTTTGTAGGCTGGCCACGCCCCCCGGAAACCCAAGCAAAGGCCCTAGTATCTGGGATTTATTTATCTTCTACAATTGAAAGTTTGTAGTCTGGAGCAGAGTAAATCTTCTGCTTGCTCCATAGCGGCAGCCATTTCTGTTGGAATTTATCTTCTATAATTGAAACTTTGTAGCCTTAAGCAGGCCTGTGCCAGCCAGGATGTGTGGAAAGCTTGACTTCCTCCATTGCCAGGGCAACCCAAGCCTCCTTCCTGCTCTCTCTGTGGCTGTAGTCATCTTGGTTGGGTTAATTTGCATACCTGCTCCTAATGGGCTGGTCGTTGTGGCTTGTGGATGTAGTGGAGGTACAGTCAATTTGCATGTTGCTTTTTTATTACATAGGATATTAATAAAACAGTAATATGCAAACTGGTCATGATGCCCTCACAGTAACAAACGAACAGCAGGCTGTGTGTGGGGAGAAGGCCAGCAGAGGGGTTAGTGAGGGATGACCAAACAACTGACCTGCAGGCTGCATGGGGTGACCAGGCCTGCAGGGGGGAGAGAAAGTGGCAAACAGGCTAGCAGAGGGGGAAGTTAGGGGCAACCAGGCCAGTGGGGGGGAAGTTGGGGGTGACCAGGCTGGTGGGTGGGGGAAGTTAGGGGCAATCAGGCTGGCAGGCAGAGGCAGTTAGGGGTAATCAGGATGACAGGGGGCAGTTAGGGGTGATCAGACAGGCAGGCAGGTGAGCAGTTAGGAGCCAGTGGTCCAAGATTGTGAGAGGGATGTCCCACTGCCAGTTTCCTTGGGCTGAAACCAGTATTGGGACATCTCCCAAGGGGTCCCAGATTGGACAGCCTCCAGGCTGGGCTGAGGGGACCCCCCCCAACCCTGTGCATGAATTTTATGCACCAGGCCTCCAGTCTTTCATAAAATTTAGAAGTTCTAAATGCATGTGCCAAGTGTCTATATTAATCAGAATTTTCTATTTATTTTTGATGGTGTCATAATTCAATTCTGTTTTTCTACTATAGCTTTTTACTTTATGAAAGCTTCAATTCATGCAATCATAACAATAGTAAATGTTAACATTCATTGACTTCTTATTAAATTCCAAGTACTTATTAGGTAAAAGCATTTTATATATTTTTTTCTATGGACTGTGTGTGTGTTAAACTTAAAGTGACTATTCAGGAAAGTAGCTTAATTCTTCATTATGTAGATAAGAAAACTAAGGCACAGAGAAGTTAAATTACTTGCATTATGTAGATAAGGAAAAGGAGGCCCAGAGAAGCTACTTCAAGTAATTTAGCTTCCCTGTGCCTCAGTTTTCTTATCTACATAACACCAAGATGGTGAGAGATGTATCATTGTAGCATCACATCTTCATGACAAAAAGAACAATAGCAGTTCTGTGGTGTAGAAACAAAGGTTTATCCTTCCATACTGAGAGCCAAGGCTGCTCCTAGAACAAAGCTGCCTTTGAAGGGGAGGATTGCTCCATCTCAACTCTGTGGCGTGAGAGTGGGACCCAGTGTGGCCAACATAGCAGGATGTAAAGTTCAAAAAACTCTGAAATTATTTCCAGCCCTTTGGTGTTGATCCTTAAAAGAATTATTGTTCTATTTAATGTACATCCATTTGCTTCTCTTTATTTTTAGCAAATCAGTTTAACCTTCAATACTCATTTATTCTACTTGATTAAATCAACTGAATAGATAAAATAGAGACACATAGCAATATTTTCTGTGCTAAAAAAGCAGCAACTCAAAAGAATTAAAAAAAAAAATCAAATTGAGGTTAGTAGATGTTTGTACAAGGTGGACCAATACAAGAGTTTGTGGAGAAAACAAGAGTAAATAATAATATAAGAATAAACTTTGTGTTTAGTGTACTCACCACTGTAAATATACTTTTGCCCCACCCTGTATGTATTACTTTATAAGTTTCTAAAATCTTAGATTTAGATGGTGAGGGGAGAAATAAAAAGGTATCTAGAATAGACCATCAAATATTTTACCTGCTGTACATGGAAGGAAAAAAATTGAAAAAAAAAGTTTCAGATCGTGGCATTTTTGCCTTGTTAGTTCCTGCTAAAGCCCTCTCTTTAGGGAGGATTGTCTTCTAAGCACTATTCCTGGAGTATAGAAATCAATGCAACACTGCCCTGTAATGCCATTCTAACCCAGAGAAATCACAAGACTATAAAAGACTGCTTTTATCAAGGTCCCAACTTTGCACCTATAGCATCACTGAGATGTCAACTTGAAAGCTTCGATATGTTAGAGCTCTTAGAAAGAAAAGGAAAAGGCGATAGATTAAAAAAGAACAGAGGTAGACAATTTAAAATGAAGAGCTGATGGAACAAACACAACTAGATCATTTATCTCCATGGGAATAAAATTGAAGATCAATTAGGAAAATGAAAATGTTATGAGAAAAATGAAAGGGCACTGCCTTATGTCAGGTTCCCCAAGAATTACTCTGAGGCGAAGACTTCTTGGGAAGGGTCCTTGGGAATTCCTATAAGAGAATGAAACAGAGGGAGAGCTACAATGCCTTGGCCAAGATGCCTCAGCCAATCCTACAAGAAGCTCTAGAGCTGAGGTTGCCCTTCTGCATTGTCCCAAATCATAGCAAGGGGGTAAGACCTTTGACCTTTGCATCAATCACTCATTCTGTGCTGACTGGCCTTAGGATGGGGGCAAATCTTGGGTGAGACAGTTTCTTATAGCTGAGGGCTATGCCTGGAGCTGGGCCCAGGTCTGGGTCATAAGCTGTCAATATTCTCAGCAGCTGGTCATCTGGGCCACTCATGCAACTTACTTGTGTTTAGTTGAGACTTCTGATTCCACTAATCATGAATCTCATATGTGCCATTCCCGTCTTATTACATACTGCTGGGCACATCCAACCTTATGGTTTCGTGGTTATGACAGAAACCAGGTTGGGATGAGCAATTTGGGCCACCTGATGATTTGGTGTCCCATAGTCAGTGGTCTGTTTCTACCAGAGATATAAGCATGTCAGCAGTTGTTTCTTGACTTGTATAAGTTCATTAAGGCAAATGGAATAATGTTGCTTTAGAAACCTAACAATTCTTCTATACAAGTTTGACCTAACTCCAATTGTATGAACCTGCTACAAAGCTCTTGTTCTGTGACCCAATACAAGCTGTCAGTTTTTCATGCCACTCATTAAATTGATTGAAGTGATTTTTATAAATATAGTATTTGCTGTACCTCGAGCCCCAAGTGGCTTACTAGGCATTTTGTTTTCCTCTTTGTGGTGGAAATTATGAGATGCAATAAATTGTTCTTTGTTTTGGGACAGATGCCCTGCCATGCCCCAGACCAATGGATCTCTAAAAACTTCCCTAATGTGGCAGACTCCTAAATATTCACAGGATTTAGCCCCCATTCTCTAGAATGGTTGTGTTTTACCAAGCCCCCTAATATTCTTGCCACTTGTTTTGTAGTTAGACAAATTAATTGAGTCATAAGTAGACCAACTATATCCAAATAGCTGGGATCCCTTAAGACTATATTATGACAAGGGTAGAAGAGTTATTATAGCCTTGGGACAAGACCTTAAGTGTATACTGTTTCCATCCAAGCTGCCTCTGATATTCCTTCCTGATGGGGATGGAAGAAAACACAATGATTGCCTGCCAGGTACATGAAACTGTGTTTCTCTACTTCGTTAGAGACACTACATCTGATGCCATGATGCATTAGGACAAATGATGGTTTGCATTTGCAGTAGTCCACATAATTCATCAAGATCTGTCTGGTTTCTATAGGGACCAGACTGGTTAATTAAATTGGAGTATTATGTAGACTACCTCATTTCATCCTAAATCTTTAAGAGTGGTATTAATCTCTGAAAATGCTTTCCATTATGATAGCTGTTACTTCAGAGGCCAAGGAATCAATGTGGGATTCTGTCAACTACCATGTAAGTGTTAATTATACATAGAATTGGCAGGGAAGTTATTACCCAATGGATTTGTGGACAAACTGTGACCTGGATCTGGGTTAGGATTTCCTTAGTTATCTACCTCTATCTGCTCATGTGCTCCAAAAACTTTAATAAGAGGGTCATGATGTAATGTTTTAATCTGCATCTAATCAATGTCAATAGTCCTTAAATTGTCTTGATATTTTCACTTCCCAATGTCATCTGAGAAAATGATCATAGATCCCTTGGGAGAAAGACCAAACGATAATGACCATTTACCCTTTCCATAATGGCAAAATCCTTCTTCAAAGTAATCCTTTCTTTCAGTCAGTGGGCCCTATATCTGAGCATTGGCTCAGGTCTCATAACTCAGATCAAGTGATTTGACTATTTGTTAGCACAGCTGAATTCAGCCTCCTGATAATGCCTACATGGTTTCTTTAGATTATATAGATTAATCAATAAACTCTTGTTGACTGTCTATTTATCTTATACCTAGGATTTCAAGTTCTAGTAATTATCTCTGTGGTGCTCTGCATGTCAGACCACTGGTCTGACATGCAGAGCACCACAGAGATAATTATGATCATCTCACTCTTTAACCTTTTACTATAATATGTTATATAAATAAACATACTGTACTAGTTACCAGTAAGACTAAAGGCAAGAGAAAGTATTTCTGAATAATCTAAAAGGATCAATGTTGGATGTCATTTGCTCACAATAAAGACTATGGGACATGGGAATTCTTTTCTACCACTGAATGAATGACTCTCATAGGCTGCCTTATTTCTTTCAATAAAACTGAGCACAGAAAGTCTAATGAGACAGAAATTGAGGCATTGTAGACACGTGCTTTCAAGTTCTTGACCCTAGTTCCCACTCCTGAGTAAAAAATTATCATATTGAGGCCCATTGATAGTTCTAAGAAATCCTGGTATTGATTTAACCTATACAAATCCTTGGACATTGCTAGGGTTATTCCTATGTCTAAAACAATGTTTTATAATTTATAAAAATTATAATTTATTTTTTTATTTTTCTCACTTCAAATGGGCAAAGAAATATATCCCTTACAGCAAAACAAATGTTTAGGAAGCTTGATATAAAAATATTGAAGTCATCAACTTATTAAGAAATCCATTCCTAAAATCTTAACCCTGTGTTAGCTATTAATCCATTTTGGACACAATTTTTTATGTGTCAATGCGGATGGAGATATATACAGTGTTACCTCGAGATATGAGTGCCCTAATATACGAGATTTTTGAGATATGAGCCATCGAACGAGCAATTTTTGCTTTGAAATACGAGCAACATTTGAGATAGGAGTAATCGCGCGGATCGGCCGGCTGCACACGACCCACCAGTTTACCTCCATTCGAGTGTCTCATAGTTTCCCACACCTCAAGGTTACGGAATGAATTAAACTCATAT
>JAAGEH010000022.1:12172440-12297560 GCA_011751065.1 Lasiurus cinereus
GAGAGAGGCTCTCGACTTTCACAAATATGTGTTATTTTCTGTGCAGATATCAGGTACATGGTGTGTGATCTCTGATTCACATTGCAGGAGAACAGTCACACTGTAATGACAATCAAGTCCTATTACATTTCAAAGTAATTTAGTAATGCCTTTAGGACATAGTGTCTGGCTCTTCTAAAACTAGCTCCACCATTCTGGTATTCCAGGGAAAATAAGACAAAGCAAAACAGATATCCTACGGATATTTTTAACAGATAGTTTTTGTTAAGGATATTGAACCCCAACTTATTTTTGTATATTGATTTTGTAGATAATGTTTAATATAGGTGTTATATATTAGTAATTATAAGTAATGTAACTGACATGAATATATATATAAAAACCAACCAGATAAACTTATATATAATAGTATATTAAATTAAAAAAAATAATTAAAAGCTCTTGCTATTCAGTTCATCTAGTTTCTATTCCAGAAAGCCCTCTAAATTAACTTCCAAATTTTAAATAAGCCATAACTAACTCTCATTGTAGTAAATAATTTTACTGGGCATAATTAATAAAATTGTCAACCTAGCTTACAGAACTTAAATAAAGGAGAACGAACAATGAAATAGAACCCAGTGATAATGTGAAGTGAAAGTTTTCAGAATGCTGTCATGAGTTTCAAGCTGGACCATGGGCAAATGACTTGTAAAGAACAAATGGGCTTTTTATTCCCTTACCTTAATAATCATGTATCTCCATTTCTACCAAAGACTTTTCTTTTTCCTTAACGCACATATTTTTAATAAAAGCACATTTATCATCAAGTGTCATTTATTGAAAATACTTTCCTATATTCAAGAGAGTGTCAGTATGTGTTGAAAGAGGAGATGCATGTAGATACTGTACATTTGAATGATCCTTCAAAATCTGACTTTTCTATGTAGGGGAGATAACACTTAATAAAGTCAGAGACTTCTCAATTGTTTAACTTTTAAATATCAGAATGTCATACTTTGAAGTATTTGAAATAAAAACTGGCTTTCCTAGTATTATGGAAGCTTCAACTTGCTTTTTTATAGGTGTAAATTACTTGAAGCAGTTATTATTTTTATTCCTGTAACAAGAACTTTGGACAGTTTCTTTTAAAAATCTATTTTAATCCACATGATTCTATGCTTCTCTTTAATATTAACCAGAAACAAGGTTAATATTTTTCTATTTTAATGTGGCCCTTATCTACACTAATCATAGAGAAAGATGCAAATTGTCCTTATCTCCATGATACCCACCAGCCAATCAGGAGTGAGTATGCAAATTAACCCAACAAAGATGGTGGATTAATTTGCATACTCAGGCATGGAGTGAAGACTGAAGATGTCTAAAGACTGAAGATGACTGAAGACTGAAGAGTGAAGAGATTTGGCTTCTCATCTGTGGCTGGAGCAGAGAAGCCTTGAGGCTTGGCTACTCCGCTGCGGCCAGAGCAAAGGCCAGCATCCTGGGTGCTGGAGGAAAACTGCTGCCAGCAGCCAGGAGAAGGAAGGCCTATTGCACGAATCTTCATGCAACGGGTCTATAGTTATTAATGAAATTCATGCACGGGGGTCCCCTCAGCCCAGCTGCACCCTCTCTAATCTGGTACCCCTCAGAGGATGTCTGACTGTCACCTCTTAATGCACCCCCTGCCAGCCAGGTTGCCCCCAACTGCCCTCCCTGCTGGCCTGATCACCACCAACTACCCCCTGCCCCCCTCCCTGCCAGCCTGGTCATCCCTTACTACCTCTCCTGCCAGCCTGGTCACCCCATGCAGCCTGCTTATTCAGTCGTTTGGTCATCCCTTGGGCCAGCCCTGGGCGACTGGGGGCTGAAGGGACTGGGAGACTCCAGAGGCAGGCCCGTGGAGTGGTCAGGCCATCCTAGGGGTGGGCTCAGCTATGCTGTGCACTTGCCAGTCTGACAGGGCTGAGGGGACTGGGAGCTACTGTCTTGTGACTGTGGGTGCCACCATCTTTGAGGGCATGTCAGTCAATTAGCATATTCCCTACTTATTGGTTATGGGCACTTCCATCTTTGTGCGGGTGTGATGGTTAATTAGCATATCCCCTCTTTACTAGATAGGATAATGAAGATAAAGGTAAAACTTAAATCTTTTTTACATAATCTTATCTAAGGTGTCAAGCAAATTACAGTCCATGTATGGTTTGTTACATGAGAATTAAAGACAAGCCATTTCTACCTGCATGACTCTGTTTTTGCAATTGAATTACATACAAAGCTGGAACTACTGAAAACTTACTTGCAGTTTTATTCCTCTGACACATTTCTGTCAGCAAAGAAAGTATACATGATTCTGAACTACCAGCTCCAGATATCTTGTTCCTCATCTGATATAAATTGTGTCCTTTCCTTCTAATATGCTCATTCCACCAAGCCCTTTCCTTAAACCTCAAGTCAGGTGAATGAGGTTTAACCACTGAGCTCAGTATCCCTCCAGATCCAGTCTTTCTAGCATATTTTTCCAAGCCTGTAGTCCTAGAAGAATGTAAAGTCACATTGAATTATCCTTTCACAACTGGATTTCAACTGTTTCCTAGCAGACTTTGTTGAAGTTAACTTGCCATTTTTATCTATTGGTCCCTGTCATGATTGCAGATGTAGGCCTTATAATTATTTCTAATTTCTTGGCTGTGACAATTCCCATTTTGTCTTAGTGTCAAACAATTTAAAACAGGTTGCATCTGACTCTCAACTCTCCTTTTGCTTACTTTTCCACTTTTTTTTTGCTTAACTTATACTATTTTTTAACTCTTGCTTGGAAAAAAAGTCCTCCTAAGCACTCTTGTTGTCTTTTCTTACATTACAATGCATAATCTTTTACATTTTAAAAATTTATATAACTTGCATCAAAAATGCAAAAAAACATAAGTGTGAAATACTATGATTATTATAAGGTGAACATATCCCACTACTTTGGTCCAAGAATAGAACAATGCCAGCACCTTAACAGCAACCCACAAGTCCTTTTTCAATTACTTTTTGCTCTCTCATCACCAGTGGTAACTATTATCCTGACCCCTCAGCATTTTAGGGTTCAGGAAGAAGTAGAACTTTCAAACTTCTCCCAGGAATTTGGCAATAGATTGCCAAATACCAATTTTCTTCACCAGATTTGCTCTCTTTGGGCTTCCCTACTGGCTCCAATGACCTATCCAGTAGATGGCTCCTTTCATGGTACTGATGTTATCCATGGGATGCCTTCGTATCCCCACCTGTTAGTGGTGGAAGTGTAGTGCTTGATATTCCTCAAGGAAGGAATTTTCTGAGAGTTGTACAAGAGAATGAATGATCTTTATTTCCATGGAATTAAACCTCTGGGTTTCCAATATCCCATTTTCCTCTGCCTTGACATGAAAAAAGTTCAATCTTCTCTTCATTAGGGCAAGAATTAAGGTGACGGCCAATAGTATGCACTCCATATTAAAGCACAGTTCAGTCCAGCATTGGCTAGCTTAGCTTGTGTTCCCAGGTGCAGTCCATTGTGTGTGGGATCTGCATGGCCATGGGCAAGACAGCACATGGGCAAGTGTGGGTCAAGAAGCAAGAGAGCACAAGAATAGGCAAGAGCTAAGCAAGAGCGGAACAAGAAGCAAGAGAGTGACAACTTCTGTCTGGGAATTATAACCGGGGGCTTAACCAATTAACCCTTCAAGTGCCTGTAGTAGCTTCACACATCCTCCCTACCCCCCTGCTAGCCAATTATCTTTTTTCCAGGTTAGACTGGTAGGCAAGTATCTCCCCTACATCATCCTGACTTCACAGCATGTATACCCTCTTTGTTTGATCTTTTCCCTTGTGGTCTGCAAAGAACTGACTGGTGATTCCCTAAGGAGTATGAAGCTGTAGCTTCCTGATAAAGCTGTCCAGATGATCATGCTTATGCTCTTTTTCTATTATTAATATGAATAACTAGCTAATTATCATTATAAACAAGGAACTTGCTTGTACTCTCTCCCAAGATAATTCAATGTGACTTTAGATTCATTCACAGCCATGATCCTCTGCCCCATGGCCCACTGGCCCTCCTATAAACACCATGTTATTGAATTGCAAACAAATAGAAACACATACAATGTTATATTCAGCTTTTTATATTCAACCTCACTTCTGAGAGGTGTATTTATTTATTTATTTACATTAGCCATAGGTAATCCAGTGCATTGCTATACGGGATTCTATTTTATGAATATACCACAAATTAGTTATCCATTGTATTGTTCGCTAACATTTCAGTTGTTTCAAGCTTAGTCTTTTACAGATAATTCTGCTGTGAACATTCATGTATAAATTTTTAGTATTCATGTATATACATTTGTTGTGGGTTATGATTAATTGTGAAATATTTTGTCATAGGCGTATACATTCAACTATAATAATTGATGCCAAACAATTATACATCATGGTTGTGCCAAATATACTTCCACCAGAAGTATATGAGAATTACCACATGCTTTCAAACTCTTGGTCTTGTCGGCCTTTTATTTTTTAAATATTCCAATGGGTGTATAGTAGTGTTTCATTATGGTTTTGATTTTGATTTTTCCGATGACAGATGTGGTTGGGCAATTTTTATTTGTCATATTGGACTCTTCTTTTATGAAGGGAATTTGGCTTAAGTTTCTTGTTTATTTTTATTTTAGGTCTTGAATGTTTTAAGTCATGGCCATATATTCTTTGATACTCCTCTTATTAGAAGATGAGGTCTATGCCCCCTCCCCTCAAACTGTATAGTCTTGCGATTTCTTAGTAATAACATAGTAAAGAAGTAATGCCAAGTAGTTTCTGAGGCTGGGTCATAAAAGCCCCTCCATCTTCCACACCAATCACTGAAAAATTTGCTCTTGGCGCCACAAGGGTTAGCAGACTAAAGAGGTTCATTTTCTGGCCACATCAAAGCCCAATAAGACATGAACAAGAGCTTGCAGCAGAGAAAGTACAGGTTATTTCAGAAGTGGCTCACACTCAGAGACAGTTGGACTAATAAAACTCCCCAATGGCTTCTAGGGGATGAGTTATATTGGGGAAAATCTATTAATCATGCTGACTAAGAGAGTTAGGGTTGTGGTCTCTACTGATTGGTCAGTACAAGGATAGGGAGTAGCTGATCATTGATTGTATCTGGTCCTGATGTCAGCCATGGTGTGGTTTCATCCGGTTTCTCAAGATGTGGTTGGTGGGGTTCTTCTGGAGCTGAAACACAACCAAGGCCCAGATGGTATCTCTAGATTATTTAAAACTCTGTCTGTTATCAACACACCCAAGGCTTTATTCCTAAGATTGTTTGATGCTGACCAGAAACTTACTGTCCTGAGAGCACAATGATTAAGGAAGTGGTCCTGTAAGAGAGGAGGCAGGTGAGTCAGGGTGCTGGATGAGGCCAGTTTGAATCAAAAGGTAAAAACAGGAGAAAAAGTCACATTATATAAATGATGTTTCTATTCAGTTACAATGATGCCCAACTACAGACCTAAAGAGCCCACATGTAAGCACTCCTGTCAACTGCTGAGACCACTTTTGCAGAAATTCTCAATTTGTGAGTAGAACTATTCTGGATCCTTTAGAGCAGCAGTCGCCAACCTGTCAGATCTCACAGAACACCAGGGGTCCGCAGACCACCAGTTGGCGACCGCTGCTCTAGAGTCTAGACCACCTCCTTCTCCAGCTCCACTGACCCCACTTGAAACAGAGAAATCAACTAGCCAAGGCCTGTCTAAATTCCTGAGTCATTAAAACATGATATGTAGTAAAATGGTTATTATTTTAATTCATTAAGTTTTATGTTCATTTTTCAAGTGGCAATAAATAATTGAAACAGAATCTGTTATCTGAAAGTGGGATGCTGTCATAATAAAAGCAAACATGTGGCATCTGGATTTGGAATCAGCCAACGGGCCTGTGTAGGCTGTTGGAGAAGGATAAAAACAACATGAGGAAACTGTTATTGGAGCTGAAAGAAAGAGGACCCTAGTTAGGTAGCTGTGGGCAGTGTGGCAATACAGTTGGCTGTGATGACATGGAAAATAGGAAATGTACCTAATAAACTAAATGATCAAGCTGAGGAGCCTTCAGGGCAGAGTGCTGAACATGCCCCATGCCTTCTTGCCCCCTGTAATAAAATGAGTGACCAGACAGATATAGATGAACAGAGTAAAGAATGAGCTGTTCTATTTTTTAGTAGAATGTGCAGGAAATGTAAAAGCTCAGAATAGTCTTTACATTCAGCAAAAGAAAATACAGCTTCAAAGCAAAGATCAAATCCTGGGCATTGCTGGTGAAAGATTGCCCCAGGGGAATCCAGGTATTACTGCAAGATTCTTTGTTAAAACCTCAGCAAGATTTAAGCTAGAGCCTCATCTACCTTCTAATTTAGACAAAAAAGCCTCCAAGAATGTTAAGAGTGAGCTTTAAGACCTCTCTGCTGGACCACAGTGCCTCTACAGGTATTGTTCTAAAAGTATTGTCACAAGGAACCCTGGGTGGAAGGGTTTCATCTCAACTCTTTGTGAGTGAAGCTTTTGTCTAATAGATTGGTTTATAAGTCGATATATGAGCAACTCAAAGGAAATTTAATATTTTGGACTGGCGGAGATTGGCATAATACACAATAAAAAGAGGAATTTATGGATGTGGAGCAGGCTAAGAGCTACACAGCTGCAAACATATACTACCCTCTCCGGAAAAAGGATGACTCAAAAGGAAGACTCAAGACCCCAGAGGGCAGAGCAAAGAGCAGTAGAGAATCATTCTCAGGGAGGAAGTTCTTAACCCTCAGCAAGGAACTTGCAATGGCAATATATAGGGTGGGCAAAAGGAAGTTTGAAAAATTAATAAATGATAATACAATAGTAAACTCCTTGTTTTTCATAAGCACAATTGTATCTACATGAGTTAGGGGAAAGTTGAGAGTACATAGTACCAAACAGAACTTATACATCACACCCCTTTAGGCTCTTTTCCACCTACCTTCAGACCCTTTAGTACTTTGTGTTGTTCCTGTTCCTGCATGGAACAGACTCCCTGTAGGTCAAACAGGCCCAGAATTTCTGGGTTCTCCTATTGTTCTCTGACAAGAAAAATGAACAGCATGTAAAAGAATTGGATATATCTTTGAGAAGGATAAGAACTGTCTGACTCTCCTCTGAAGAAATCTGTAACTGAGAAGCTACATGCAGTTGGTTGGGTTAGGAATAAGCTGCTATAAACAGAGAGGCATTGCTGCATCTTTCCCTTGGTTTTGGTATGATCTCCCTGCAAGGCTCAGATTCATCTTAAGAGATACTCTCAGAGACTCTCAGGGAAGCCATGGAATCCCAAATTAGTCATTAGTTTTGGGGAGCCCAGAGTCTAATGAGAAAGTTGTTGACAGCTAGCAGGAGTAAAGGCAATGTCAGGTCAATTGATCAGTAATAGCTAGGCCTTCTAACCACAGCAGGGGATCCCTAAAGGGAACTCCAAAGGGGATCCAAGAAAGAAAGACATATACCTCGAAGCTCAATCTGGAGTTGCCCTCAAACATCTGCTAAAACAAGTATTGGAATAAGAAAAGAAATAGATTGAACCAGACACTCCTTCTCCTCTATAAGCATCCAGCCTGTAGTAAGAGCATCAACTGAATCTCAGTGGAGATATTGATGGTGTATGGGAATGGAGATATGTGATTAATGCAGTAAGCTTAATTGTCATCTAACAAGAACCAAAAATGTTATGGGATTCATATATATTTCATTTAAGAGATGGGAAATCCCTGGCTGGTTTGGCTCAGTGGATAAAGCGTCGACTTGCAGACTGAAGGGTCTCTGGTTTGATTCAAGTCAAGGGCACGTATGTATTTCCATTGCAGGATCTTCCCCAGCCCAGATGCATGCAGGAGGCAACCAATCAATGTGTTTCTCTCACATCAATATTTCTCTCTGTCTTTCTCTCTCTTTCACTCCCTTGATAAACTCCAGTAATAGGAAAATATATCCTTAGGGAGGATTAAAAATAAATAAATACATAAAATTGATAAAAACATACTTTAAAAAAAAAGAGCTGGGAAAGAAAAATGAAAGAGATAAAACAAATGTGAAATTATGAAAAGAAAGAATAAGTTTGGTTGTAGGATCACTTCTTTCAAAGAGAGGCCTGGTGCACGATTTTATGCACCAGTGGGGTCCTTTGGCCTGGCCTGGGATCAGGCTAAAATCAGCTCTCCAACATCCCCAAAGGGGTCTCACATTATGAGATGGCACAGGTGCATAATTGGGACCAGGGAGGGTTGTGGGAAATTGGCCAGCAGGGAGGGACCACTGGAGGGCTCCAAGGTGTGTTCAGCCCATCTCACTCAAACCTAATCTGCCAGACCCCAGCAGCAAGCTCACCTACTAGTCAGAGCATCTTCCCCCTGGTGGTCAGTGCATTTCAGAGTGGTCTTAGCATGTCATTAGCATACTAGAGGCCTGGTGCATGAAATTCATGCATGGAGGGAGGGTTCCCTCAGCTCAGCCTTCACCCTCTCCAATTGGGGATCCCTTGGAAGATCCCTGTGAGATTGGGCCTAAACCGGCAGTCAGACATCTCTCACAATCTGGGACCACTGGCTTCTAACTGCTCACCTGCCTGATTGCCCCTAACTGTCTCTGCCTGCCAGCCTGCTCACCCCTAACTGCCCTCCCCTGCTGGCCTGATTGCCCTCTCCTGCAGGATTGATCTCACTCCCAACTGAACTGCCTTCCCCTGCAGGCCTGATCTCACCCCAACTGCCCTCCTCTGCTGACCAATTTGGCTCTGATTGGTTGGTTTCTATGCCAGCATCAAAAGCTCTACCTGCTAGGCAGCCATTGGCTCTCCATAGAACCCAGATTTTGTTCTGATTGGTCAGATCCTATATTAAGCAATGTCAAAAGCTCTGCCTCCTAGGCAGCCTTTGGCTCCCCACAGCACCCACATTTGGTTCTAATTGGTTAGTTCTTATGCCAGTCAGCATCTCTGGGCCTAATTCTGGGCCTGATCAGAGAGGTGGGGCTTAATAGTAGCCCCCACGGAGGCCAGGAGAGAAAGAAAAGCCTGGCTGCCAGTGAAGCTCAAATAGAAAGAGTGAGAGAAAGAGAGAGGCAAGTACTGATCAACAGCTGCCACCGAGGCTGCAGATCAGACCCTGCCTCTCTCTGGGTCTCAGTCCCCTGGGAAGTCACCCTGGCAAACCAGCACTGACTAACAGACTTCCCATGTCAGTCAGCCTTTGGTCGTGATAGGTCATCACAATCCTGGCCTTTTATATATTAGATTATGCTTTGATGGTTGAGTGGGCAATCATACATTTAGCATATTAGGCTTTTATTATATAGGATATTAGTTATATAACAATTATATTCCTTTATGTTATACTTTTGCATACATTCATAGTATTATTTATATACATATATAGAAACACTGATATATTGGCTGTGATATATACGTATTTTGATTACATCAGGGGAAAGAAGCAATACAAAAAATTTTAATGGTATATTGTTTAGTATTTTTCTATTAATCAAGCATCCAAGATATTCTAATTTGGTCCCCAGAGATATCACCATTTCAAACTTTTAATTTGAATGATTGTGACATTAGAGATCCAGTATTTTATCATCCGGCATTTAAAAGATAAATCACATTTTAGTTCCCTTAATTAAGTAACGTACTTGCAAACTGACAGATGCTTTCATAACATTCCCTTAAAGAGGATTCATCTTTATTCTGATTCTTCAGTCTTTAGATCCTGCTCTGGTGCTCAGACCTCAGAGTTGTAACAATTGTCACACAAGACAATTAATGCTTCTTTTCTTTCTGATTCCCTGTGTGTGTGTATATGCTTGTCATTTAGTCCTGCCTGGTGCTTTTTTCTCCTCTCCTATTCTTTGGATATTGCTTACAGCATTTTTAATGTCCTTTTAAGTTTTTCTTTCTTTCTTCCTTTCTTCCTTTCTTTCTTCCTTTCTTTTTTTTTTTTTTTGAGATTGACATTTCAAAGTATACTTTTCAAATCATGGTAAATCCATGTGTTTTGTTTCTCCCTCTTTATTTATTTTTTACCCTTTTACTACTGGTTATATGATTTTATGCTGTCTTCAATATAATTATTTAACTTTAATAGATGTTGTATTTGTCATTGAATTGTCTTTCAATTATGTCCTTATAAATTTTACAGGAAACCTTTAGAGATACAAATAGTTATTCTACTACTACCCTTGTGGTAATACCTCTCACGTGCTTCTAGATCTAAGTGGAGGTGGGGAATCCTCCACTCCTGTTTTGTTTCCTTACAAATTTGTTAATACATTTAATATATGAGTCACTGCCCTTTTCTACTTGTATCTTTCCTGTGTTTTTTTTTCATGATTGACATACAAGAAGCTATATTTATTTAATTCAAACAACTTGATGTTTTTGGAGATAAGTAGACACCAGTGAAACCATCACCAGAATGTATACCATAAATGTATCCTTTATCTGAAAATTTTCCTCTCACCCTTTGCACTCCTTCTATTACTGCTTCTTTTCCTTTTCCTCATTCTCCTCCTCTCCCTCTCCCTCCTTATTAATTTTACTATTAGAAAACTTAACATGAGATTTTCCATCTTAGCAAATTTTAAGTACACAGTTCAGTATTATTAGCTATAGGCACTGTGCTGTACAGCAGATCTCTAGGATAGACTCATCTATAGCTGAAACTTTGATCAATGTCTCCCCATTTTCACTGCTATCCCCAACCCCTGGGAACAATCATTCTCCTCTCTGCTTCCATGAATCTATTTCAGTTCCTCATATCAATGGTGTCATGTAGCATTTGTCTTTTTTTATCATGCTGTCACAAATGCTAAGACATCCTGGTTCATTATGTGAGGAGACCTATAGAATTCTTTTACATTATCCTGTTACAAATGAGACTTCATCTAAATATTGATTTGATCTAACCATCAATGTTACTGTGTTGCATAAAATTCACACTAAACCCTAAAACACTGCAGCAAAGAATGAGGAAGTTGTCTTGACCGAAATGCTAAAAATCAAGCTGATTAATCTGACATTTCTAAAATTTACTACTAATTATACGTGAAACGCTGAGGGAGAAAAATCAACTCTTGATTTCAATTTCTAAATCCTGTGGTAACACTCTGAATGGAGATCGGTATAATAAATTGCCTAAGACTAACTACCATGCTCAAAGAATAAGAATTTTTTAAAGTCACATTTTCAAACCTACAATTTTGGATTTAAATTGCAGACTGTTCCAGTTCCTGCAAGAAATGTGGGCGGTCCTTGATAAAGGTCTAAGTAAATTCATTCTTTTCTTCAAGACAGAGGTCCAGAGATCAGATACTCTCTTTCTCTGCTTTTCATAGATAATACACCCAGTCAGTCAAGGATTAAATGCTAATAAACAGACTTGAATTGCCCTGGAATGAAATATGAAATTGCATAAAGATACAACACCTCCCTTATAATTCTAAGATCTTTAAACTTTCCCTAAATCTCAATTCCCTTTTAACCACATGAAAATAAAGATGTTATTTATATGATTGGTGATAACCTGTGATTACAGTCATTATCATATAAAATATAACAAAGCCACAAATTTCTAATCTGCTTCCATCATATTTGTGTTTTAAGCATGGCAACGTGTCTCTTAGTTGTGATTGGATTATATTAGTGAGAAATTTATGTCTGGAATTATAAGGAGGAGAAAATAATCATACCATTGATTTCAGTCTCTTGCTGTTCATGTTATTAAATAAATATATATATATATATTTTTTCCTCCCTGGAGTAAACATATCCAATAAATAAATCCCTTGTCCTTTTGGACAGAGTCAAAAGGTAGGATTGCATGTATGTACTCCCGAAACATATAAAGTGAAAGAAATTATATAAATATCTGGGACTCCCATAATTTATTAACCCTTTCCCTAAAAAGCATGTAGTATATATCAGAGAGCAGAACAGTTATTTTATTTATTATTTATTTATTTATTTATTTCCCAACCAGAGGACATATTTTTATTAATATTTAGCGAGAGCAGAAGGAAGAGAGAGAAAGAGAGAGAGACACATCTATTGAGAGAGAAATATCAATCGGTAACAATACAAGGACCTTGAAACAAGCCACTGGGTCCTCTCTCAACTAATCTTATCTCGCTAACACCAAATGTTGAAATGTTAATGATTTAGTGTTATCAACATGATCAGTTTCTGCCTAGCTCATGTTTTCTTCTTCCATCTCATACCTTCTTCTGTGGTCATTTTCATTCCAGAAATGTTATTGGTCTCTGTCCATCCTAAGCACTCTCTGTCTCTGTCTCATTTTGCCTGCAGTCCTGAAAGTTCTGTTAGTATAGATTTGTACATTGACTGCTTTCCTTTGGCCCTTTGAAGCTAATCCTCTCTTCTGGTTCTGACTGCTGTCATAGAGATGGCACTTTCAGTCTAATGGTCCTCCCTCACAGCTGTCTGTCTTTTCCCTGGCTGCCTTATAATCCCCTATGTTGGATACTCTATTCTTTTCACTACTGTGTGCCTAGTGTGAATTTCTTTAATTTATCAATCTTAGAATTCATGTTTTTCATCAGTTTTAGAAAATTATAATTTTCTTTTGGAATGCCATATCTCCTTGTCCTTTATTGTGTTTTATTATAATGTCCATGAAAAATATGTTATAGCTTTTCACTCTGTTCTTCTGCCTCTCTTTTATTTATTTTTAAAATATATTTTTATTGATTTCAGAGAGGACAGGAGAGGGAGAGAGAGATAGAAACATCAATGATGAGAGGAAATCCTTGATTGACTATCTCCTACAATCACCACACTGCAACCGAACCTGGGCATGTGTCCTGACTGGGAATCAAACCAGGATCTCCTGGTTCATAGGTTGACTTTCAACCTGGTCAGGCACCACCTTTCTTTTATATTTCCATCTGTTCATCTCTCTGCTACATTCTGTTTCATTTCTTTTGATCTATGTACTAGTTTATCCAGTCACCTTTCAGCTGTGTCTAATATGTCCTTTATCCCACCTACTGAGTTTCTCATTTCAAACCTTTTTTAAATATGAAAATTCTCTTCTGTTCTTTTTAAAATATGCCTAGCCATTGTACTGTCTCTTGTTTCTTTATCATATTTAGATACTGTCTTTTAATTTCCTAAATATATTCAATATGCTTATTTCATATTCTTTTTGATATCATTATCTGAAATTATTGTGGGTCTGATATACAGTCTTTTATTTAACTAACTCCCCCTCCTGTGGCTTGTTACCTGACTTACTCTGTGATTTTCTTCTGGGTGACTGATGTTTTATAGGAATTCTTTGAGGATTGGATTTAAAAGATTCTGCTAGGGAGGATCTAGTTGTGCTTCTGGCAAAGTGTCTCTAGACGCTATTTTCCCAGGAAAACTTCAAATAGTTGAGTTCAGGAGTTTTCGGATCACACAGTGAATGTGTATTTGGGACCCAAATTCTTAGGAGGATGAGTTCATCATTAACAATTTTCAGGGGATTTGAGACGAAAAATCTTGACTGAGAGCCCTGACTGGGACATGCACAATCCTTGATGTATCCCTGTGAAGTTCAGGTTCTCCTTTCGTTCACTTGGTGTTGCAATTTTCCAGAGCTGCCCTGCATAATTACAGAGGGCCACATCGCACCGTGTCCATACAAGGAGCATGCCCTGGGTTGTGCAGTGCATTGCATGATGTTTGCAATCAGATTTTATGGCCTTGGTGTCACCGTTTGTGCACCTTTTTACTTGTATAGAATGACTGATTCTGTTCACAACTTTTCAGAGGTATTGGGGATAAATTATTAAATGCTTAATATAAGCACCTGCTCAGTACTACTTATGAAACATGTTTATTATTCCTGTTTTAAAAATAATACTTGTGATGGTAATACAAGCTTACATTAATTGATATTTGACCATGTCAGGCACAACTTTAAATATTTCATATTTATCAAAATTATTATAATCTTTACAATAACCCTATGAAATACCATTTCTATACCTATCTATCTATATAAAACCCTAATATGCAAATAGATCAAATGGCAGAACAACTGAACAACCAGTTGCTATGACATGTGCTGACCTCCAAGGGGCATGTGTGGAACATGCCAAGCATTGGCAGCAGGCAGCAGAGTGCGGATCATGGCGGGTGTCGGCCACGGTGGGATGGTGGAGCAGGTGAGCGGGGATGCCAGACCAAGGCAGGGCACCAGTGTGCTGTCATTGGAGCAAACTTCTGGTGCTTACTGAAAATTCTTTGCTCCCCTGCACCATGCTCCTCCCCAGTGTTTGCACCTACTGTCAGCACCTGGTGCCATCAGCGGGTGCGAGCGGCTTCCAGCCCCAATCACCCCTGAGAGCTTCTCCACCTCCACCTGCTCCTGAGGGGTGATTGGGGCAGCAGCTACTACTTGTACCCACTGATAGCAGCAGCCCCACTCACACCCAATGCTGGCACTGGCCCCAATGGCACTGCATTGTCAGCGGATGTGAGCAGGGCTGGTGCCATCAGCATGTGGGAGCAATAGCAGCTGGAGCAGGGCTGCCAGCAGACAGGGGACCAGGGGCCACAGAGGGGAGGGACTGGGGAGATGGCATGGAGGATGGGCCCAAGACCCGCCCCTGTGCCCACCATAACCTTGTGGCCCAGTGCACGAATTTGTGTACTGGGCACCTAGTTTTATATTTAAGAAAATAATCTAAGAGAAGTTAATTTCCCAAGTCCATACAACTTGTGAGTGACAGGTCATAGTTTAAACTCAGTTTTCCCAACTCCAAACTTAATGTCCTTTCTCTGAGAGGCAAATAAACTATTATCCTAAATTCATGTTGGGCATTTGAGGAGTCATTATTTTGTTTGACAAAACAACAACAACAAAAAAGACATTTCAGTGAAGCTAGAGTTAATACAATTTTAAAGCATAAGAAAGAATATTTGTAACAACTGAAAAAAATCTAACACTTTGGCCTTTCAGATAGCTTTAATTCTCATGGCCATGCCTATCCTGTATTTCTACATCGATTGCGGATGAACTATTAACTTTCAAATTAGTTGCTCCAGGGTCCTATTTACATTTTTAATTGGGAAAATATCAGAGGATCATAAGGCCTAGGTTAAATTCAAGAGAATTTTCTAGAGAAATAAGTGATCTGAGCAACAGAATGTTATCCCAGTGCCCTATATATCATTAATGAGTTAATTAAGTGTATTAAGCAAAATGTAGCTTCAATTTGCTGTAATTAAGACAATTTTTGAGAAAAATTATTAAAACCAGACTTAAATGAAGAGGGCTTAATCTGCATTATCTGCAGGAGACTTGTTCAGCCTCCAAGGACTCCTTGCTAATAACTTCTGACGTGTTTAAAGTCCCGCTGAGAGAGAGTATTTAGTCTACAATTGACTTACTAATGACCACTGTGGAAATGTAGATTGGTCTCAGGTGCTACACTCTAAAACAAGCAGAAAGTTTTCCTCAAGTCAACTTCTTGAACAGAACTTGTATGAAGTTTTACCCTGTCACCTTCCTCTAGCCAAAAATCACACTACTAGTGTCAGGACAGGGCACAAGGAATATTTATGGAGAGATGAGATGACTTGTAATTTTGAAAGCATCAGTAATTTCCCCTTAATAGGGCTCCCTACCAAATAAATTATAAATTGTTAAAAATCAATATGACTTGATATTTTCATAGAGTTAAGGTATATTGGTATTCTTTTGGATAAGAGAAACAACTATTTTAAATACTTAAGCATGTCTATTTCACCCTTAAACTGCTACAGACAAAAAAACTCACTAAAAATAAACTCACTCTGGGGTACTGACCTTTTAACCATAGTAAACAGATTGAAATACATAGGTGTTCCATAGTTTTCCTCTAGCATCTTCTTTATAAATAAGTTCTAGGATAAGTTACAAAATTTTTTGGAAGCTCTACCACTTTCACAGGAGATTTTATAGCCACTTTATTATATCGTTAAATCAAATTTCTATTGCCCTTACAGGATATTCTGAGGTAGGCGAAAATCAATTTACCCAAAAAGTCTACCACTACAATGTTACATACTTAAAGTAGGCTACTAGAACCAAAGTTTTTCGAACCGAATGACACCACTTCTTTACAATACAGTTGTTACAATTTAAAATTGTCCTTTGCCTTGTGTTAATTAGAAGCTGCCCACCAATCAGTATTGATCAGTAAATTAAAACCCATCATCTCTGCTGCATGCCTTGTTATTTGTTGAAATCTTACTATTTCTCAAGTGTTTAGGACACCAATAATAAAATCATTTAGAGGTACAGGTATCAAAAAGAGTAGAATTCTTAGGCTATATACCCACATAAGCATGTACATGCACACACATATACACTGATTTATGTTTTTGCCTCTGTTATTAAGATTGTTGTGATGGAGTCACATGGAATGTGAATTGATAATCCAACTATAACATCTCTACTTCATCTAATTTTGGTATTTTTTTGTTTTGTTTAAATAGAGAACCAATTTGAAAGATTATTATTGTAGAGATGATTAGACTTCCAAAATTAGAAAATTTAGGAAGCTCTGACTAATCTGAACAGGAATTTCTACATGTCTGAGAAACCATGCTCAGTCATCTCGTTAGCTTCTGCCCTTTGTCTTTTAAAATCCAACTCCAGATTTGCCCTCCTGCTTCCAATCTCCAGAGAGCACTGTGAAAATGGAGACTGTCTCAGCTCTCACAATTTCATTATATTATATTCAACGTAAAGATAATTGCTCTCTATTATGTTTAAATTATTCCATTTGTGTACATCTCCTCTGCAGCTAGACTGGATCTGTAACAGACAAGAGGCCCCTTATCTTCATGATGCCAGGGCTCTCAGATGTCTTCTCAAGGAAAGGGCCTGGGAGGAGAACGCATCAGTCTGGATTGTTTGCTGTGGCAACAATTCCAAAATGTCAGCAAATTTACTGGAACAGAGTTTTATTTCTCGATCACATAATGTCCATGGCAGGGGCAGAGGTTCTGCTCCGTGTCATCTTCAGAACTCAACACAGGGTGAGGAATAGCCACTAATCTGTGATATTGTAAGTCTCACGGCAGAGGAGGAAAAAGAAAATTGTCAAAACATATCATTTTCACACCCTATTGGCTGAAACAAGTTATACAGCCATTCCTGAGTTAAGCAGAATGTAGATGTTTACTTTTCCCAGATGGAAGAGCCAAAGCAAGTGTGACGGCCAGCCTGAATTCAGTGGATAGGAAGGTATCTTCCTTCCTGAGGGATAAGTAACAACTCCTTGAAAAATAATGCAATCCATCACGGATAGATCATATAGAAAGGTAATCAAATATGTCAACATAACTTTCACTGATTGTGCTGCATGGATGGATCTACTTGATACACCATTTTCACTTTTTTTTTTTTTTTCTGAATGCAGAGTCAACAATTACCACCTCCTCCTTCTCCAGCCTCATAGCCCAGGGTTAAACCCATGGTTTCCTCTTCTTTATGGCTAGTCAATAAAGGATTATAAACCAAAGACATGTTTAACTGCTATTGTTTAATAAGATAACTACAACAATATAGTACTTTATCAGTTTTCCCTAAATTGCAATGTGCCAAGCACAGCCTTAAGTGCATGGAGGAACTAGCAGAAAACTAGACATGGTACCTGATCTTAAACAGCTTATAATTTCTAGGGAAAGTAAAATAGAAATAGCTACCCTGTTTCCCCGAAAGTAAGACATCCCCCGAAAATAAGACCTACTTCCAGTTTTGCCTCTCTGTAATATAAGGCATCCCCCTGAAAACAAGACCTCCCTGATAATAAGGCCTCCTCCTCCTAACATAAGGCCTCCCCGGAATATAAGGCCCCCGAAGCTACCATAAGGCGTCTGACTCCTGAATTAAAGAGACCTCACACTGCCTGAACAGCTCTGGCTGCTCTGCAGCCACTAAGTGAGCTGGTTTGTGATGACAACTACTACGGTACCGTATACAGGTAATAAATTTCCTTTTTTTTTTTTTTTTGTTCAACAATAAATGTGTACCATATTCTTCTTCATGGAAAAATAAGACATCCCCTGAAAATAGACCTAGCACATCTTTGGGAGCAAAAATTAATATAAGACACTGTCTTATTTTCAGGGAAAACAGGGTATGATCCAGAGTAGAATACAATGCCTGCTTTAAAAGAAATACAAAATACCATAACTAGTAGGAATCATTTATGCAGACACCTAAAATTGGACCATTGAACTCCATCAATTTTCTTAAAAATCCATTTCTAAACTCACTGGAGTGCCATCCATCCTTACTTGTTCTCCTGCTATCCTAGAGCACTCTTTCCATCAAGACTCTTAACTCCCTCCTTCCTCTTCGGAGTCAGACCCATAATTTTTTCCTTCTGTCCCTTAGTTTTAATCTCTGCCTTTCCACTACTGGATTTCCTTCAATTTACCCAAGTTTTCTCCCCCATCAAAAATAACCTTTTTTTCCTGAACATATCTATATTTTACTTTCCTTTTGCTTCTAAAACCTTCCTGAGCTGGAAATCTCTACTTACTAACTGTACTTTCTCATTTCCCTTTTACAATTCAAACTGCTGCAATCTGCCTCCACCATCATCCTTTACTTCTGTGCTTCCAAAGGCCAAATAAAGGGCCTCTTAACAGCTGAGCATGATAATTTACATGACTATGCTTCACTATCTAAAGCTGCTGACCACTGCCTATATCTTTAGACAGTCTTTTTTCTTAATTTCTCAGACATTCTTGTCTCAATGTACATGCCTTCAACTATTATTTAAATGATAATGTCCTATGGAACCACATTTCCATTAACACATGGACATTTTTCATGTAATTAAAACGTAATATGTTGAAAAATTACCCAAACATATTTCTTCTCTGGTATTTTCTAATTTGATTAATGGGCTTATTATTCTTTCCAATCAAGAAATCCAAACATTTTACAGACATTTATACTGTCACTGCAGTCCCAAAATTCATGCATGGGTAAGGTCACTAGGCCTGTCTGGTGATCTGTGGGGCAACTGGTGGAGTGATCGGGGATCCCCCACTAGTACCCATCTTGGCATTGCCTGTTCACTGGCCCCGAACCCTCCCCCTATTCTTCCTCCGCCCCCCCCCACCACCAGTTGACTCCCTCTGCAGGTTGATAGGGGGGGGCAATCGGGAGGCTCCTGCTGGCACCCACTTTGGCTGGCCTGGGGCCTATGGGCTGCGGGCAACTCCTGCATTGAGCATCTGCCCCCTGATGGTCAGTGCACATCATAGCGACTGGTTGTTATAGCATTCAGTCAATTTGCATATTAGCCTTTTATTCTATAGAACTAGAGACCCGGTACACGAAATTCGTGCATGGGGGGTGTCCTTCAGCCCAGCCTGCTCCCTTTACAATCTGGGAACCACTTTAAGGATGTCCAACTGCCCGTTTAAGCCCGATCACTACCTGGATCGGGCCTAAACGGGCAGTCAGACATCCCTCTCAGAACTGCTGGCTCCCAATTGCTCACTTGCCTGCCTTCCTGATTGTCCCTAACTGCTTCTGCCTACCAGCCTCATCACCCCCTAACCACTCCCCTGCCAGCCTGATTGATGCCTAACTGTTCCCCTGCCAGCCTGTTTGCCCCTAACTGCCCTCCCCTTCCAACTGAACCCTCCCCCAACCCTCTGCCGGCCATCTTGTGGTGACCATCTTGTGTCCACATGGAGGCAGGATCTTTTGATTACATGGGGGAGCCATCTTGTGTGTTGGAATGATGTCAATCTGCATATTACTCTTTTATTAGATAGGACAGAGGCCTGGTGCATGGTTGGGGTCAGCTGGTTTGCCCTGAAGGGTGTCCTGAATCAGGGTGGGTGTTCCCTTGAGGCGAGGGGCTTGTGGTGGTTTACAGGCTGGTCATGCCCCCAGTGACCCAAGCAGAGGCCCTGGTATCTGGGATTTATTTATCTTCTACAATTGAAACCTTATAGTCTGGAGTGGAGCCAAGCCTTCTGCTCACACAGCCATTGAAACAGAGGCCTCTGCTCGCTAGGGTGTGTGGAAAGCTTGGCTTCCTCTATCACCAGGGGCAACCCAAGCCTTCCTCCTGCTCTCTCTGTGGTCGTAGCCTTCTTGGTTGGGTTAATTTACATACTCACTCTGATTGGCTGATGGGCGTGGCTTGTGGGTGTAGGGAGGTACAGTCAATTCGCATATTACTCTTTTATTAAATAGGATACTCTCATATAACTAAAAAGCAACCATTACCTTTTTATTTTACTAAAACATGTCTTAGTTCTTCCTGTTCTTCTCAGTTCCTCCCATTACAACATCCTAGTAATTAGTAATGTCTGACATATAGTAGATTCTAGATAAATGTTTGTTGAATAAATTGACTATTTACTCTTTTTGGTTGCTGTTTCCTTCATGTGGAATGTGTTTTCTTTGTTCTAATTGTAGAAATAGCTCAAATCACAGTAACTATAAAATGTTCCTTAATTCTCTAAGATAGTGGTTGGCAAACTGCAGCTCATGAGCCACATGTGGCTCTTTGGCCTCTTGAGTGTGGCTCTTCCACAAAATGCCATGGCCTGGGCGAATCTATTTGGAAGAAGTGGCATTAGAAGAAGTTAAAGTTTAAAAAATTTGGCTCTCAAAGTAAATTTCAATCATTGTACTGTTGATATTTGGCTCTGTTCATTAATGAGTTTGCCGACCACTGCTCTGAGAGATACTCCTCTGTGTTCCCTTAGCACTTTGTGATAACCTTTTTATTATAGGTGAGAATTAAAAACCATTTGTGTTATTTCAATATTATTGTTAGTTTTAACATTTTTTCTCATGTAGACATTTCATTTCTTAAAGGTAGTCATTAAGTGGTATTTAGTTTTGGTATTCTCACTTCACACAACTTGGATGAACCAGTATATGGTTGGATGTTAGGGTGGATGTAAGTTTTTTAAAAGCCTCACAGAGAAGACAGTATTTGAACAGGGATTTAGGAATGAATTCTATTTTGGTATGATGAGAATGGCATTCTGATTAAACTAAAGGTATAGTCTATTCTCTAAGATTACCCAGTAAGTCAACTCAGCTAAAATAGGGGGACATTTTGGAGGAAGGATTCATGACAGGAACTTTGGGAGGTAGATCAGAGATGATTATAGTGAACCTTGAATGTCAAACAAGTATATTTATTTTATTATTTCTCTCTAGGTAGAGGTGAGCTATATATATGGCTTATGAGTAGAGAAGTATGTTTTTTCAAATTTATAACTTTAGGAAGATTATTCTGATATCAGTATATTTTATGGAATGGAATGTAGGCTGCAAAAGTTATTAGAAAGATATGCAACAGTCCAGAAGGAAGAAATTTGTAAATGAGCAATAAAAGAGAGAGAGAGAATGGTAGAAGTCATTGTAAAGTTGCCATCCAGAGAAATGTGGCTGCTAGAGGGTAAGGGGAAGAGAAGATAACAGGTGTCAAGCCTGAGTGGCAGGAGGGATGCCCCTGCTCTGAACATGATATATAAAATATAAGAGGAGGCAGAAGTTTGTAGAAGATAATTAGTTCAATTTTGGACATAGAGAGTTTAAAGAGCAAACATGAATTTGAACTTCAATACCATTACATAAACTCTTCATATCAGGATTACTTTCCTTTTCCTATTAAGTGGCTTATGGAACTTGGTAAGATATTCAGGATCATATCCTCCTGCTAACAGTGGCCTTCAATGTTTGTACTGATTGGAAGTTACTGTCTAAATGTAACCTACCAACTGATGCATAAAGCATCACTACCAATGAAGTGAATAGCAAAGGTAAAACAAGATATAAGAAATGTAACCTTAGGAATTTTAAAAAGAGGAAAATCCATACTTCAGGGGTCTTCCTTGTGCAATATGCAATATTGTTAAGAAGTGAGGAAATTAAAAAAACAACTTAATTCCCAAAACTAGATTAAAATTATAATTTTTCATGTTATCTCCATTACAAATATGCAGTTGATTGATGTCCAGTACTTGTATTTTAGATATTTTTAATTGTATTAACTTTCCCTTCTGTGAAAAATGAAACTCAAAAATAAAGATTATAGGGAGAAATGACATATTTATTCTGTCATATAAAACTAATTCTTCACTCTTCAAGGTCTGTTTCTTTCTAAAAGTGACAGTCTACTGCATTCTACTTTCAAATTCTAAGTAGCCTTGATAAAACATCCATAAATTTATCTTTACACTGAAAGTAAAAAGAAATTCTATAAATGCCTACCTAGGAAAAATGTGAGAGGCTGGTGACCAGAAGAACTATATTTGTCAGATATAAGACCTTTACTTTGTGTTTCTTTTTAATTACTGAGCTTGTGACTATGGTGAAATAGTAAGTATTCAGTTTCTACTAAAATATTTTTTCACTACTGAGTGATATTTTGATATATTCTACTTTTTCAAAGTATTACTAAGACCAGATATCTTTAAATATTTCTTCAGTGAAAAATTACTCAATCTAATACAAGATTTAAGTGTGTTTATATAACATATATATCTAGTGCATATATATATGCACTATGTGTGTGTGTGTGTGTATACATACACACACACACACACACACACAATTTGAGAGGCCTGATGCACAAAATTCATGCAAGGAGCTTGGCCCTTGCAGCCCCAGCTGCCTTGTCTGGTCCTCACAGCCCTGGTTTCATCCTGAAGTTCATCCAGATACTTGTTCTGCTCTTCAGTCTGATTAGCATATGAACTCTTTATTATATACATAAATAAAGAGTTCATATGCTAAGGGCCCAGTGCATGAATTCTTGCACCTTGAAAGAAACTGTGGGCTGTGAGGCTATGGTGGTCACAGGGGTGAGTCTTAGCACATCCTCCAGGCCCTGCCTGGCCCCTCTCACCATGGCCCCCAGTTCCCTGTCTGCCAGCAGCCCCACTCCCGCTGCTCCCACTCCCACATGCTGATGATACTGGCCCTACTCGCACCTGTTAATAATGTATATATCATTACCCAAGCAAATCTCAAGATTTTCTTTGATTTCTTATATTCCTGTGAAAAATTTCAAGTCACTTTTAAAACCAATATATATGACCATACCATGAACTTTTGTTGTTAGCTAAAACCCTTATTTATACCTCTTAGAAATTCTGAAATTTCCATCTCTGTATATAGTATCTTAGCTTTCCAATTTTCCATCACCTGTGTTCTTCTTAATCTATTCATTATTATTATTATTATTATTATTATTATTATTATTGATTTTACAGAGGAAGAAGGAGGAAGAGATAGAAACATCAGTGATGAGAGAGAATCATTGATTAGCTGCCTCCTGCATGTCCCACACTGGAGATCCAGCCCGTAACCTGGGCATGTGCCTGACCAGGAACTGAACCAGGACCTCCTGGTTTATAGGTCAATGCCCAACCACTGAGCTATGTCATCCAGGCCTTAATCTATTTTTCAAAAGTAATTTTTCCTGAAGTCTTCAATACTTATGTATTTAATCCTCTCCCTTTTTTTATTTACTTCTTATCTTCTACAACAGAGCCTCATGATGAATTATTTAATCAACTGTTACCAAGACCATGAATCCTGATGTTTTTCTTTACCTTCTGCCACACCTCTTGTCAACCTCCAACTGTGTGTCATCCTAAGAAATATCTGAACTTAACAGTTGTATGGAAAGAAAATGAAGAGTTTTGTTGGTCTGACTTAAATGAGAGTCTTGTTCTACTACTCACTAGAGGAGTGGTGTTCAAAGCTTCAATTTTCTCATTCATAAAATGAAGATAACCCTTATTATCATATTATGGGATTTTTGCAAAAGCTACATGATCCAAATATTCTGGCTCAGAGCAGACAATACATGATAATTCTGTCCCCTTTTCCACTGAGACCATGACCTATTCACTTTCAACAATATTGATCTTTGGTTAACTCTTTTTCTCATTCTCTACAAGTTTCATTTTTTTCAAAGACATATGCTCCACATTGGCTCTTGCTTCTCAACAGATGACATAATCTTTTTAAAATCAGAATATAAATCATGAGGTTGTGAACTCCCTCAATTTTTCTTCCAAAAATATCTAAATATTCACTTATGCTATCTTAGGGGAAGAAATAATTCCTTTCTAAAGTCAACCTCTCTATCAGTAATATTGATCTTAACCAGTTTTGCCTCCTCTGAGATGATACTCTCTCAATTATTTCTCCTCTGATTTCATTAATATCTCATCTCTGGATGTTTTTACTACTTTGCCAATACATTTCACTCTTCAAAAATATTTTAAATACATTTTTGCCCTCACCTCAGTTTTGAATTTTTTTTTTCTAAAGGCCAAAAATGACTTGATTGCTGGCATGTCGGAACACTTCTCTCAGTCTTACAGCTGCAGCTCTTGACATTATTGCCTGGAGCCTACCTCCTGATAATACAATACTACCCTGTGATGTCTACAGTGCCTCCCCTATCGTTTTTTCCTCCTAGTTTCCTGACTAATTATGTGTATCCATTTTTACCAGCGGCTCTTCTAAAAGTTCTGCCATAAAATCTCTCCAAATTGACTACATTATGGAAAGAAATGGGGGGGGGTGGGATTCCGTCCATTTTTCAGTAATTAGAGGGCTTCTTAGAAAAATAAGTCACAACAGAATTTTTAGGTTATTTGTGTTTAACTACTCCCATCCATGCCTGAACCACAACCTGCAACAATAATTCTTACTTCATTGCTGTGCTTTCCTAGCACCAGGCTGCATTGCCCAAGAGTTTAGTTTTACTTGAAAATCTGCTGCATTTCTCAAGAGCATGCGTTAGAACACCCTGTCATATGAGGGCTATGTAATATTAGGGGATGAATAAATGAAGTCACATTTCAATAAAGGTTTCCATTCATGTCCCAAACTCCTTGACACTCTCAGGCCTATTTGTAGCTGAATGTTTAACTTCCAGAACTTTAGTGCCATCCACTAAGGTTGTTCCTGGTCATTTTAGAGCTCTGAAACTTTCACTCTAGTTGAGTCATTGTCAGGTTCATAGACAAAGGTGGAGTTACTGGGTAATTCACTATATCTGACTGAAGGTTCCAAAACGTGGGCTACCTCTGAGGATGTTGTTTAATGAGATTGCACTAATATGTGAACTCTGTGGGAAAAATTTGTCATTCCTATATAACAACAGCCTACTCAATTATTGAATGTGTGTTGAAATTAGCTCTTGTGCTTCTGTGCCAGGCTTGTGCTAGAGGTTGTCTGTAAAAGCAGGCAGATTTGAAAATGTTATGATTCATATCTCTGGCTTATGTGAATTTATTTGCCTGCAAATATTAGAAGATTCAGATATATGTTTGTATGTGTGTATCTGGTGTATAGTTTATTACTAGGCCTTCCCTGTCTTCTAATTTTAAGATCTATCATGTTCTCATAGATCTCTTCAACTTGGTCTGTCCCATTTTGAAATACCATGTAGCAAATTTCTTCAACAATCAGTGAAAGAATTAGTGATTCTACATATACCGAGTTTTTAAGTTAGAGAATCATATATAAAGCTCATTAGGGACATAAATTCCATGCTGTGTTATGCTTCATCTCTATAATAGAAGTTGTATAAATTGCCTGTAGGGCATTCTATCTTATTTTCATGGCCAAATGGGACAAATAGTGATTTTAGTTTTTCTTGAAGCATCCTCACAGTGTAACTAATTCATTCCTATCATTTAAGTTTCCAAATTGAACAAAATCAGACTTCCTTTCCTAAAACAATAAAAAACATATTGTACATACTCAAGGGGCCCACAGATGTTTGAAGGAAAAAGAGTGAAAAAATAAACAACTTTTCTACTTAAAGTCATATGAAACATGTCTTGGGAATTGTTTCAAACAGAAAAAAAAAATTGTTGTTGAGGGCGAGAGGTGGGGGACAAGGCTTGCTGACCAGCCCTTGCTCTGTGATGTTAATTCATATATCTAAATAGGATTAGATAGAGTTCAGAGACTTGGTCCCAATTTAGACATAAAAAAAAATATGTCATTGAATTTGTAGTGTCTTATAATGACATAATTCATAGGGAAAAAAGTAAGGGAAATAAAAAATGTTTGCCAGCTTATAGTAGAAGATTTTACCAATCCTCTATTATCACTGTACCCCCGCCCCCGGCCCCCACTAAAAAGTAATTACCATGAGATTCTATTACTCATCTTGTTTAAGATTAGAAGTAAAATTTGTATTCAAGTTGAAGTATTCATATGTGCATACCTGCCTTTGCTGATGCTCTGGAATGACAAAGCAATATTCAAGAGGGAAAGAAAATCAGGATGAATGTCTTAAGTAACTCCAGGTCTGAGACAATAAGAGAATATATCATAGAATGAGGTAAAATTCTTTGTTTTTCTTATTTATGAAATCCCAGTGAGTTTAAATATGCTTCCAGACTGGTACTTTCGTAATAAAGACAAATAATTGCTTCAGAAAAATTGCTTTCAGAATAAATTGATAATAGTGAGGCATTTTTGTGAGGGATTTTATAACACCTTCAGTAAAATGTTGCTTTGTCACTACCAACAGAGATTATGAAGGTGATAGGGAGGTGCCATATGCCAAAGCCAGAACAGAGGATTACATTTTCCTCTCCTGACTCTATTGATTACGTGAGGCTGTAATGAAACAGGTTACAAGAGCCACACATTGTATGGTTAAAGCTTGTGATGTAACTCATCTTCTCAGAACAATATCCTAAATAGTATGTTTATTGGGATAAAATTAATAAATTATCAATTTTCAAAATAGAAATAAATTATTATACAGGCAGTCTGTGAATGGAAATGTTAAGTTTGTGAATTCCCAATGCATAGAATACAGAAATGTCAGGGCAAGGCCCCAACTTCACCAGAGAATGGTCCTTACCTTCTAGTTCAGTTTTGACAGTTCATCCCAAGAGAGACAGTGACCAACAGACACAGGGACCTAGAGAGAGACAGACAGACAGAGACAGATAGAGACATAGAGATATAGGCAGAGACAGAGAGAAGCAGAGAGACAGAGACAAAAGACAGGGAGAGACAGAGGAAGAGAAGCAAAGGTAGAGACAGATACAGATAGCTTTGCTTATGGAAGTGCAAATTTTAAGGTAGGCTCTTTCCTTCAGAAAAAGGCAGAGGTCACGAAAGTAAGTGATTTACTTTTGATGCACAGCTTTTTTTTTTTTTTTTTTTTTAGTCTTGTGGCAATAATATGGGAACTAGAATTTTAGGTTTCACTTTATCATAGGAATAGTTTCATAGGAATAGTTATCATAGAAAAATATGAACTTATTCCTTCATTTAGCAAATAATTCTTTGCATACCCACTGTGTTCTCCAAACTGACCATGTTTGCATATAGAGGCAAGTAAAATAGATATAGGTTTTGCCCTTAAGTTTATCAGCCTAGTGAGAACCAAAACAAGGGAAATTTGAGAATCCTATATAATAATAGAGGGATATGCAAATTATCCCGGATGCCCTCAGGGCTAATGACTGGCAGGAGTGGGTGGGCGTGGCTGTGAGCCACAGGAGGCTGCATCAAACAAAATAAAATGCATTCACATGCCCTCATGCACAAATATCCCAGCAGATAACTCAATGCAGGTTATTGCGTAATCACAACGATTACACAATAAATCACAGAGATCACACGATATTGATTACACAGCAAACATATTTTCACCAATAAAAAATAACATCTTCATTCATTTAAAGTTGCCCCAGTAGGGCTGCTGAGGTTTCATCGGTCTCTTTCTACCCTGAAGACGACAGGGTTCAAGGAAGAAGGGCCCCATGTCGTTTTCTCAGCACCCAGCTCGGAGGCCTCCTGGGGCGGCTCTCCCCTCCGACCCCTGCACAGAAGGGAGGTGGAGCGAAGTGCTTTCCCTCCGGGACCCCACTCTCCCTGGTGAAGACCCAGAAATCTGCCTCCCAGGGAGACTGCACAGCAGCCAGCCTGGTGAGCCTCGGAAAGGGCGGCCTATCCATGCGGATATGTGTGCTGGTGGAGGCCACACAGCTGCCATAGGTGAAGTCGTCTCGGATGGAGGAGCTGGGGTAGTGGGGATCAGAGTCAGCTATGTTAGCAATGGAACCCCAACTCCCCACTAAATGACTAGAGCACATGGACCTCAGTGGTCCTAGGTCACTTCCTGAGCAGCAGACAGCCCGACTGGGGATCAAACCCGAAACCTAAGCAGATGCCCTGACAGATTGGAACCCACACTTTAGCTGTGGCAGAGGAGCTCCGGCCCATGTCAGGGGCCAGGGCACTCCTGAGGGGTTTTGTTGAGGGTCCCTGACAGGCAGCCCGCAGCCCAGTGCGTTAGAACTCCTCCTGACACAGCCAGGTTGTGGGTTGGATACCTGGTCAGGGCACAGACAAGAAGCAACCAAAGAGAGCAGAGTAAGTGGAACAACACACTGGTGTTTCCCTCACTCCCTTCCTCTCTCTAAAATAGTCAATCGATAAAAATTAAAATTAAAATAAACCCTCTGGCTTGCAGAGCTGCTAAAAAAGTTAGAAAGTGAAGTCCCATCCCTTTCCGTTCCATCAACAAATACTTCAAATGCTCCTTCAATAATCACATTGGGGATGGGTGTCTATTTGTTTGTTTTGGTTAATCTTCACCTGAGGACATTTTTGCATTGATTTTTTTTTTTTTACAAAGATTGGGAGGGAGGGAGAAAGACGGAAACTAATGTGAAAGATATCAATTGCTGAATCCCCATCCAGGGCCCCAGATTGAGCCTGCAACCCAGTATCCTTCAGTCCACCTGCAGAAGCGCTATCCACTGAACCAAACCAGCATTTTTTTTTTTTTGTAAGTCCTCCTCTAAGGATATGATTTTTTCATTGATTCTAGAGAGAGAGGAAGGAAGAGGGAAAGAAAAAGAGAAACATTGACCAGTTGCTCAAGCAATTCAACAGGAATGGAACCCACAACCTGTGGAAGTGCCCTCACCTGAAATTGAACCCATGACCCTTTGGTGCGTGGGAAGACACTCTAATTACTGACCAATGCCAACCAGGGCCTGTAGGTACATTAAAAAAATTTATTTTTTCAGATCTTCCCTGGCCAGGTAGCTCCATTGGTTGAAGTCTCAACCGGTACAACAAAGGATTTCCTGTGGGATTCTAGGTTAGGGCACATACTTAGGTTTAGGTTAGATCCCGGTGGGTCAGCAGGTGCAGAGGCAACCTATTGATATTTCTCTGTCACATGGAAGTTTTTCTCTCTAAAATTCAATTTTTAAAACATCCTCAGGTGAGAATTAAAATATATATATTTAAAATTTTTCATATCTAAAAGTTTATTGGGTTCTTTTTTAAATTTTACTTATCATTTACAGTTCGTAGTCCATATCCTATCCTATATAATAAAACCCTAATATGCAAATTGACCGAACGGTGGAATGACTGGTTGCTATGAACTGACCACCAGGGGGCAGATGCTCAACATAGGAGCTGGTCCCACAGCAGGAGCACTGCTCAACCAGAAGCTGGGCTCAACCTGGCAAGAGCCGTGGTGGAGGCGGGAGCCTCCACATCATCACTAAGGAGCAGCGAGCCGAGTAGTAGGGACCAGCAAGCAGGCGGACAGTAAGGAGCGAGGGGCTCTGTTCTGCGAGAGGGCACAGGCCAGGCTGAGGGACTACCCTCACCCCCAGTGCGTGAATTTCATGCCCCCGGGCCTCTAGGATAAAATGTGGTTAACCAAGCAATGCAAAGTCAGTAAGGAATCATGGCTGGAAAAGGGGCTGCAGATAGCTTGAGACTAGCTTGCAGACTCTACCTGGAATTATAAGCAATTTGGATTTTATCTTATGGGCAACTTCTAAACACCGCCTTTATGCTAATTATTTTAAATGAACATCCAAAGTGTCTGCTTGGCAGCTAGTGATAAGCCAGGAAGGGAATCTGGAAGTGACTCTAAAAATATCCAGAATGATTTTCTTCAGATCAAATTCCCAAGCAAGCAAATTTGCCCAACATCTACTTGGCAGATGTTAAAATTAATCCGTGCAATGAAATACATCTGAGTGTATATTCAACAGAACAGGAAATGTGAGGGGCCACCAGCATAAGAACACTACCCTCTGGATATTTACTGGTGGCAGATATAAGTGTCTGCCCTCAGTTAAATCCCTTCCTGGCTCATTTCTCTAGCTCCTGTGGCCTGAAAAATGTTATCCTTTAAAATATTTGGTGTTATAAACTGTCTTATCAAAACATCACAATCTCTAAATTTCTCAAAATATACAAAACGCTGGAGAGGCAGCCTGCACCTGCAGCTCAAAAGCAAATGTGTGGAATAATCAGGGATCCCAAACAGAGCCGCACTAGAGCAATTTACTCAGCTAATCATTATATGAAACAGAACATTTGATTTCTGCACCCAAGTTACAGCAAAGTAAATGCATACCTCATTTGATTAAATAAAGCACCACAAACAAAATCATTTAGCTCAATGTGTAGTTCTGAGGGAGCAACTTCATAAGTCTCCGTTCCTTCCTCAGAGAGGGCCCTGCGTGTTTTATTCTGGGTGAGGGTGCTTCCTGCCAGATGGCGTGAGGTCTGGGTGATTCAGAATCCCATAAGGTGGCCATTGGATGCCTCCTCCGTCCTTAGGATGTTGTGGAAGGGTATACTCCGCTTTAAGATATTTACCATCAAAAATGCCTTTTTCAGTGTAAATCCTGGGTTGGGGTTTCCAAGAAAATATGTGGAATTGTTAGAAAATCTAAAAGTTGAAGCATCTCTAAGTCATTTTGTGTTTTCAGAAATACGTTAGGGATCAATTGCCAAAAACCATTTTATAACGTGGGCCAGAGGTTTTTCTATTTTATTTTCTTCTCTTTACCTTGTCTTTCATATTATCTCTTCAGTACTGGAGAGTAGAATGTAGCTTTTCATGACATATCGCTTCTAACACTGTGAAGACTCGCCACCAACACATGAATGCACGCTGGCACTTAGATCTCCTGCTACTAATACACACACACACACACACACACACACACACACACACTACAGTTACACTGCACACACTGCACCCCATTCATAGTGCACACAATGCATACGCTGCATACCACACACACCACGCACTGTGCTTTGCTCACACTGCCGATGTTGCACACACCATGCACACGAGCAAAATCACTGTTCCAGAGTCCCCTTCCTGAAATGCTGCAGATAGGCATGGTGAAGATGTGGAAACAGTAAAAAAAAGGAAAAAAGTAACTCTGGTATGCTTTGTTGTCTGTCAATATATTTATTCATTTTAGGCGTATAGTCTTAACCATGGAAAATTAGGAAGTAAACATCACACACCCTGAGGGTTTCTTCCACGCATCTACAGTTGGTATTGAACTATGCACAGTGGTTACCTCTGAAATGAGAAATATGAGAGGGAAGATTTTCTTAATTTCACAAGCTAACGTCTCTACAATTGGGAATCATTTTAAAATTGATAGTGTGTCGGCTTCATTGGAAGTGTTTGTTTCTAGTGCCTTAGATTCTATAAGATATGCTGTTGTCAAAGCAGCTGCATTGTGGGTGATTTTTCCTTTCCTGAAAATACCTTCAGTGTTTTCAAATTTTTAAATCACAAAGAGGAAGGCATAAAAAATAATAATAAATTTAAAATAAGGTTTAAAAAACACACAAAATAGAAGCCAATAATGGTGCAATCCATGGCTAATTAAATATTGTAAGATGTATTAAATGCATTTTAGTTATTTGTAGACCTGGTCTATCTCTAATTAGAGTACAAGAGACTATAATATCTTAATCACTCTTCCATGCACACACACACACACACACACACACAAATTTTTTTACAGAGAGGAAGGGAGAGGGCTAGAAAGTTAGAAACATCGAGGAGAGAGAAACATCAATCAGCTGCCTCCTGCACACCTCCTACTGGCGATATGCCTGCAGCCAAAGTATGTGCCCTTCACTGGAATCAAACCTGGGACTCTTCAGTCTGCAAGCCAATACTCTATCCACTGAGCCAAACTGGTTAGGGCGTCTTACTCATTCTGGAATCACCTCTGGGTGGCAATATACTTCTGGTAACAGTAACTCAGCAAACATTGTTTGAATAAGTAGGTTACGCAGTGAATTAGCCTTTAAATATGCTGTCCAAAATCATCCAGACCACATTTCTCAGATTTCTCAGGCATTTTCTGCTTGACCGACAGAAACCTGACCAGAAGAAATCTAAAAAACATAATTCAGAATAATGGGACCACATTGGAAATTGATTAGCTTAAGACTGTATTTTTCTTGATGATAAGCTTGTGCTGTAGTGACATTATACTCTACCTCTGTGATTAAAAAGACCTTATTAAAACCACATAGCCCAACCTGGCAATTAGAGTGAAGGTTCTTCTCTGCGCATAGAATATTCTCTAATAAGCACTCTTGACTGCTTGTCTGCCTTTCTCTTTTGAAAAGAGACAAAGACCTATTTGCCTTTGTAAATGAGATGCTCTAGATGTGGTGTTCTACAAATGTTGGTTCAATGACATGACCACATCATAAAATTTAAAAAATTTGAAACTTGATATTAGTAATGCTCCTGGGTAGGAGACCACTAAGATGCCCGTTAGGAATGTAGCCCTGTGGCTATGGTAAGCACACCTAGCAAGCAGAACAATGGCCACAAAGATTTCTATCCTAATGCCCAGAATCTCATGGGACAAAAGAGATTTTGTGTGCATGTAGCTAAATTAGGCACCATGAGATGGGGGATTCTCATGGATAGATCCAGTGGGCCCCACTCATCATAAAGGTCCTGCGGAATCAGAATCAGGAAAGGAGATGTGATAAGAGAAGCTGAGGTGGGAGTGACAAGGAGTCATAAGCCAAGGAATGTGAGCAGCCGCTGAGAGCTGAGAAAGGCAAGAAAAATGATTTCTTCCAGATAAAGAATGCAGCTGTGCTGACCCGTCAGACTTCTGGTCTCTACAACCTTAATCTGGTCAATTGGTGTGTTTTAAGCCACTAGCGTGTGGTAATGTATAATGAGAAACTAATACAACAGGTCAATCAGTTAGGGATCATCTGTTTTCAAGTGGTAGTAGCAGCCACCCAAACTGGTTGAAACAGTAAGAAATTGCATGGGTCTGCATATTAGGAAGTCTACCGTGAAGAGTTGTGAGCCACTTCATTGTCTCAGTGATGTTGTTTACTCATCAGTCATGTTATTTAATTTCTTTCTGTATCACTGCTGTATATTTCTGTTCAATTGGCTTCATCCTAAGACCAGTTCCCTGGAAAGTTGGAAGTGCTGCCAGTAACAACAGGAGTTAAATGCTCCCGTGTTCATTTTTAGCAGGGAAGAGCCAGGCTTCTCATAGTGATCTACCTTGATAGAGTTGGACAAATCAGTGTCCATCCCTGGAGCTTTCTTTAAGGACTAAACCTCAGGGCTGATGCCAGAACAAAATCCCAGTTCTGTTAGGAAGAAAGGAGAACTAGCCGTGCCCCACCAAGGACATCACAAAATCCTTTATTAGGAGAGAAAAGGGATGAAAGTGGTTCAACAAGTTCCAGGGATATTGTGCCCTTGGTCCCAGGACTAGGAGACAAGTTTCAGCTTTTTACCTGACAATGTTTTCCCTTGCTCTGGAAGGACAGTTGTATGATAGAAAAAGCAGCAACAGTTAGTAAAAACTCATGGCCCATTCTGCCAGGTTCAGACTGGCAATTAGTCTGGACATTTTCCGCCTGGAAAGTGGCAACATGCCTAGCCCCTTGGCTCATCACACCACCATCTGGCATATCTGCTGCAGGTTGCTGACATCTGGATTGTTTCTACACCAGATAGCCTCTTGTGAGCCCTCCCCCAAATGGTGCATTCCCTAGGAAAACTGGTATGTTCTTTTATACACAGTACTAGAGGCCCTGTGCATGAAATGCATGTACTCAAAGGGGTCCCTTAGCCCAGCCTGCACCCTATCAGTCTGGGAGCTCTTGGGGGATGTCCAACTGCCGGTATAGGCCCACTCCCAGGGACTGGGCCTTTGCCGGCAGTCGGACATCTTTACCGAGATGGAAGAGGCTCCTGCCACCACCTACTGTGCTTGCCAGCCATGAGCTCGGTTTCTGGCTGAGTGGCGCTTCTCCTGTGGGAGTGCACTTACCACCAGGGAGCAGCTCCTGCATTGAGTATCTACCCGCTGGTGGTCAGCTTGCATCATTGTGACCAGTGGTGCCTCTGTTCGGTCAATTTTCATATTAGCCTTTTATTATATAGGATTGCATGAAAATCAACTTCTTCACATATGTTTTACAAGTATCTGATGAGATAGTGCTCGTGATTTTCTTATCTACCCAGCTCTGTAGCCAGGCAAAGTAAAATAGGGAGAAAAAGGGAGATCATGGGGACACTAAGTGGGTAGTTATAAGACATGCTATAGACTTTATTTGTGAAGTTGTTTATTTAATCTCTACCTTTCAATGCATTATTCTCTCCAATTTCACAGAAGGGGAAATTTGAGAACTAGTTTGCAAAACTCGTAATGCCAGAGCTATTATTAACCTTTAGGTAGCATGGTTCCCAAGTCTAGTATTTTCCTTTAATACTTATAGGGGCCACTCACAAAGTTGGGTATCTGAATAAACTTGACCTGCCTCATCCTAACACTACCCCCTGTGCTTTATAGTTCATCCAGGTATTGGTCCTGATGTTCTGTAGGGAGACTGAGAAATCTAATCTGAGGAGCACTAAACTTTCCCCAGGTTTGTGAGAATTAAGAGTACAGACAAGGGAAGGTCTTTCTAGCCTAGCTCCAGGAGAAAGCTGGAATGTAGTCACGGTTTTGTGGCCCCTAGGGTCTGCTCTACCCCAGTGAACTTTACGGTGAAATCTGAGTGCAGTCACATTGACCATCAATCAGGATTGAATATGTAATCTGACTTGCCAGGTGGGCATATTCTTCCTCCATCATAGTCCTGAGTATAATCAGAGGATTCACCTCAGAGATGGAGAATAATTATTCTTCAATATCCTTCTGTTTCTGGAGACCTTTTCAGAAACAACACACAAATTGCCCCACCATATGCGCAGCTCAGGAGATCCCAGTTGTCCAGGACACCGGGTATGAATGGGCCAGACTCAGGTCCACGAGGGCAGAGTGCACATGCTATGGACACTGTGCCCCCTGCCCCAAGCACAATATTGGACCTACAACAAATCATTATTATTCCATGAAGGACTAAACGAATGAAAAAAATGAACAATTTAGGGAACATTTTGTCAGCAAAGAATAGAGCACGATGGGAACCTGGTGGCAAAGAGGGCTCGATCTGTGTCATTACCCAACAAAAATTAGGAGACATTTTGCTTTAAGGCAGATCCATGAGTCCTAATCCTATAGTGATGACCTTTTTTAAAACAGTGCAGACTCCACCACTGGCATTCACCAGGTAGAAATGAAAGGTCTTTTTACCCAGTAAGCATCACATGAATTTTCAGACTTTGCAAAATGTTAGTGTTTGAAAAGCCTTTCTAGTTGCTGGCAATCTTCAAAAAGAAATGCCTACAACAATTTTCAGAAACGCTTCTATTGAACTTGACTGAAATTATATTTTATATATTCCTGTGTAATTGCTTCTGCTTTATTGTTCAAGGACTGTTAATAATGAGTGAGGGTTTTAATATGCAGAAAACGAGCAACAGAATGGAACCCATGGATCCTTTATTATACTTTTTTTAATGAAAAAAAGTAAAGACTCTGTTAGAGTCAGTTTCCAAAGATACTCTACTGGCATATAATTGTTTACCTGATTTTTTAATTTAGAGATAAATCAGTGTAGGAAGAAGTTAAAACGTAGTAACCCTTTAAAATAAGGTGGCTCCGAGGCTTTCGGGATCCACAGGCCTTTTTTTCACGGCAGCTGTGACTTGAAATCCAGGGTGGGAATGAGAGGCATCACAGCGTACATGGTGCTACAGTTATGGGTGGGACATGGTCCCCACTTTCCATGGCCATTTCCAGTGGATGTTTTCCACCAAGTGAAGCCAATTACTGCTTCTACAGGCATTAGTGCAATTGATTCTTGCTCTCCAGAGGAGAATTTACTAAGGCAATTTCAGTAAATAAGGGAAAAGGGGTCCCGACTTGCTGCTGAATCCATTGGGTGTGGATAATCACTCTGCTCTTCCTCCAGATCCCAAGGGAATTCTGGATTCTGTAAAAACCTTTTTCTCTGTGCAAGAGAAAGCAAAAGAGACTTTTTTCCCCAAGAAAATTAATATGCTTAGTGACAATAATTCTAAGAAGTCATACCTTTCAAAGTATTGATTATTGTATATTTTAAAGAACACGCAGAATGTGTTCAGAGGATAGTCCAAAGGAAAATATGTTCAATGCATATGTCATTTTTAATTAGTTAATTTCCAGTTACTATTGAGGAAATTCATACATGCCAAAGCTAAATTTCCAACAGTTCCTGCCTGAAAACAAATCCTTGGTAAATTAGCACAATCCAAAGGTGCTTTAATTTGGGGAAAGTTATTCCCAGTATGAAGGAGCCATGATTGTGAGCAAGTTCTTCCTGCAGAAACTGTGAGAGATTCCTTTTTAGTAAAATACATTCTGAATACCCGAGAGATTTCATTATTTGAATAGGGAGCTGGAGCATCAAGTTTATAGTATATTTGGCAATATGTAATGTAGAAATCAGAATAATCTACATAATCATATATGCAATTCTGCACACATTGGGCTGTTGAGAGGATCCAGATTCTGGGTGTATCTTACACTAAGGGTCTTCAGGTGAGGGAGAGCATCTCTGGTGGGACATAAGTAACTATAGATTTCCCAGCCTTAGAGAATCCGATTCAATGTGGTAGAAGATTTATTACTTTATAAAAGCTAAACAAAGCAAAGAAAGCAAACAAAAAATGCTTTATTAGATGTCTACTCAAATATCCTAAGAGTTGGGACAATTGTTTAATTCAGATGAGGGCAAGCAGATCTTCCTCTCTCACCTCAATTGTTGTCTTAACCCTCAGATTTGCTTTGAAAACCAAACCTTGCTTTGCATCCTCAGAGCAATATTAATGCAGAACTGGCTTGGATTTTTCATTCCTTGGGTAAAAGGTTAAGTGATCCATAAATTTATTTCCCTGTGGACTTGGAAAAAGAAAAGCAAACATCACAGTGATTTGTTAGCCAGCTTCTTTGCAACAACAGAATCATTGAATATCCCTCCTGTCACCAGAGTCAATGCCATGTGGTGAATAGAAACTAATTTAAGGTTTCATGGCTTATCCATGTGAATGATACCAATAAAGGGAAAGATAAAATCCTCACAGAAATATGATTAATAAGAAATCGCTCTAACCTGCTGCACGTTTGACGAAGAGCTAAATTCCAATACCAATGTGCCAAGAAATATGACCCATAAATTAAGGTAACTTCACTGTGAAAAAAAATGCTCAGTATCTCTAAACCACAACATGTTCATTGCAAAGTAGAACTTACTTTTTTTTTTCAGGACTACCCTTAGATTTTTTTGTGGTTCCCTCTCTAGTGACTCAACATTAGTGTAACAAATGCCTTTATAACTCATGTAGGTGCTGCTCCGTGCATTGCGTTTTGTGATTGCAGGTAATAGCCTTCAAACTTAAACACCCTCATGGAGGAGGGTGTGCTTGAAAAGATAATAGTGGTGGAGAGATCCTTCGAGATGGCACCATCCGTTCTCAGCAACAATAGCTCAGTTATTGAGTACCCATCAAGCAAATGACATTGGTCGCTGCTCACTGAAAGTTTCCGTATTGAATCTGAGCCTCTTTCTCGAAATGAACAGCGTCACCTGCATATCCCTTTGTGTCTCCAAATAACCGTTCAATATGCAACAGGAGACTGGGCTCTTTCCCTCTGAGAGTTATGAAAAGATGCACCAGATACAGAGAATCGCACAGTAGAAAGGATCCCAGGAGATCGGCCTGTTTGGCCCCTTGCCTCACTAAGCATGACCGTTGCTAAGGCTGTTTGTCAAAAAGCACCACATGCTGCAACCCAAAGGCTTGCAATAGGATCCACCTCTGTTCCTTTGCTCATGCTGAAGCTCCCATCCTCCCTCAGTGACCTTTCCCCACACGCCCTCCGGTGAGAAACAACGTCATTCAGTCAGCTAACCTCTACTGAGCACAGTGCCTCTCCCTGGCAATAGAGAGGCGAGCCAAACAGACTTGTTCCCAACCTTCACTGTACTTGTAAGCTAGTGGGAAAGACAGGCACTATGTAAGATTATCACAAACAATTAGTTAAGTAACTGTACGTTGCAAGGTCTGGGAAGAGGTATGGGTATTCTGGAGGCATTTAATAAGGGGTGCTAGCTTAGTCTGAGAGATCAAAAGTGGCTCCCAGAAAGGAAGGGCATTCAGACTAGAGCTTGAAGACAACTTTTTTAATGAGGAGAAGGAGATGCTTGGAGGCGAAGAACATTCCAGCTGGAGTATAACTTGTCAAGGCCAGGAGGTGGAAGTGGGGTGGGAAAGTGATGTGAAAAGTATATGCAAGGGAGATTCTGTAAACCATAAAACAAGTGGAAAGCCATCAAATGACAGGCAGTGACATGATCAGATTTATATTCCTTAAAACTCACTCGATTATATGGATATTTGTTTAGAGAGAAATAAGAGATGATGCTGGGAGGTCAGAGGGGAGGCTGTTGTCACAATTCATGCATGTGGCAACCCTCTATAAATCTCTGTTGATAAAACAACCTTGCCCATCAGCCTGTTATCACTGGCATATCACTTCTATCCTTCTGATAATTAGTACATATTTAGGATGCAGGATTCGGAAGTTCCAAAATAGCATTATTGCTTTCAAGATGGAACAAAACTAAAACCATTATCCAAATATAGTAGATTTTGCTTCCTCTTGACCTTGCACACAACTATTATTTGGTACCATTTTCCCCCAATAATTTTCATTTTACATACAGAATTCTACTTTCTACTTAAATAATAGCAACATTTGTTTTTTGTTTTGTTTTGTTTTTTTTCATTGTCTAGAGATAACCCCATGATACCAAGCTACAGAAGTTGAATAAGACAATTAGTACAAATATACTTTTAAGTATGCCTCTTTTTCTCCAGTGTGACTGTCACTCAGGAAACTGTGCTAAGTTTCACAATAAGGCCATTATTTCATACAAAGAAGGAAGATTTAGCTATGTTTTCCCCTTACTGCTACTATTTATACATTACATTTCCTATCCCACTTATAACATCTACAATACTAAAAGGGTGATATGTTAATTAAATAGGATGTCTTCCAGACGTCATTCCGGACACCCTTCCTGACAAAGCCAAGGTTGGAGGGAAGCCGACCAAGTTCCTGGTTGCCTGCAGATGGTTTGAGAGAAGCCAGCCCGGGTCCTGCGTGCCTGCCTGCAGCTGGAGGAGAGAAGCCTGGGTCCCAGGTGCTGGAGGGAAGCCAGTGCAGGAGGGAAGCCAGTGCTGGCAGCCGGGGGAAGGAAGGCCTACTCTTGCACAAATTTTCATGCATCGGGCCTCTAGTATGTAAATAAATGCCTTAAGTATCTTACATCCCTTTCCAGGTAGAAGATAGATACTGACACGCCAATGGCAGAACATGTTTTCCAGGCAGGAAAACTTTTTCAAATTTCTTCCATTTATTCGATAGGTCACCAAACATGCCATCTATGGACCTGGTTTCCAAAGCATGTAGCTGCTTCTTCAGTCAGACATGCAGGTGACAAACGAAAAGAACTCATATTTAGTCACGTGTGGTGAAAACACATACAGTTGAGTCACTCGTGTGTGTGTTCTAAATTCCATCCATGGGTCAAGTGGGAATTCCTGAAACCTTCACACGGGGAACACATTGGGTTTGCCTTTCGCAGAATTGCTGTCACTGAGTTCCATTTTAATTAATACTTTTAGCATAGACAACAAGACAGCCATGGAAAACCCAGGACTAGGTTTCCTTTGAAATAGTATTGAAAATGTTCTCTGTCCTCTATCACATGCTGATAGTCATTAGATACAAAACACTCACGGTGTGGCCAGGCTCATGGCTTTCATTGTTTCAGATGGTGCCTGCCACCTACGTTCAGATTCTGTTTCAATCACTCATTATTGTGTGCTCTTGAGAGACTCATTTAACTTCTCAGTGCCTCATTTGTAAAGGGGCAGAAGATAGCAGCTCCCACCTTTGGGATTATTATGATGATTAAATTATATACATAAAGTAGTTAGGTCATTTCCCAACACAGACTCGGCTATACAGATCATATTAATTAGTATCTCATTTAAGCCACACATAATCTCCATTTGCGATATCAAGAAACTCAGGCACACAGAGCTTAAGTAAGTACCATCAAAGCATCTGACTCTGGAGACCATGATCTTAACACCTGATTCTTTATGTAAACACTCAAGAAAGGATATTTTTATTTTGAGTAATAGTTTTATTAAAATTATGAATTTATTTTTGACCCAGCTACCAGCATGCACAAATCAAAGTTAAAGTTCAATAATGAAGACATCGTGTTGAATTTGCTGATTGCCAATTTTGTTTTTTTTGTTTGTTTTTTTGTGATCCTGATTTTCTACTAGTGTTTCAATTTGACTCTTAACCACCTCAAAATATGCTCCATAAAAGGAATAGGTATGAATATTATGTGTTTTCTTTTTAAAGAACATGGCAATCTATAGAGGGAAAAGTCAGCTAAATATGAATAACAAAGCTCATCCACTAGGGGAATTTTGTTCAAATAGAAACTACTGAGGAATGAAAATAAGACCATAGAACAAGAGTATAAAATGGGGAGTTTGAGCTGTCTAACTTTTCATTCCCAGAACCTATTGCCATCTGCAGATACCCTGCACTCCAAAACCAGTTAGTTTAACTTCTCCAAACAAGTTCCTTCACACATCTGTGTCTTTTTATATAAGACTTTCTTCTACCCCAATGTTCTCTGTTCACTCTATTTTCCCTTCAACCTTTTTTGTTCATCTTTAAAGATTCAGCTCAAAGGTAACATCATCTGTGAAGCAAACACTGTCTGACACCTTTCAGCAATTAATAACTTTCCCTCTTTGAGCTCTTATGATGCCAGATACATAATGCTATCATGGCATGTTATTGACTCGCTTACTCTTTTAACCAATATTCGTGGAGTGCCTGCTGTCTGGCACTCTGCATTAATCTGGGATTATCATGCAGGCGTTATTTCCACTTTTAAAAGCAGGGACCTGTTTTATCCATTAGGACATCTGAAACAAACAGCTTCCTAATGCATGCCTGCTGAAGAAAATAGTTGGCAAAATAAAATAATTCCATGACATTGTAATTGCTCTCTAATTATTTTTTCACTCTCTAATTTTTAACCAAAGGTAATACTATTCCAATTGCTTCTCTACTTTCTGCCAGATTCCAATACCTTTTGATGCCTTCAAAAAAATCAAATTCATCCTTAGAAGCCGACAATTTACTATCACTTAGAAAATGCAAAAGCACATACTATCTTCCCAAGTGTGGTTGTGATGCTGTTGTGATTTAACCCAGTTATTAATAACTGGAAAGGAGCAAAGGGAAGCTGTAGCTTAAATTCATGCCCAGTAGAGTGGCTGATGTGCAAAGGGTGTTTTGCCTGTCAGACATATTGTTGGGACAGGACATTGGCCAGAATAGGTGTGCAGGCCTGGCCCCTGCTACAACAGGAAGGTCTGATACTTACACTCCTCAACAAAGGGAGTTCTCTTTCTTGGTTCTTGCTTGTGCTCCTGCTACTGGTGCCTAATTCCTGGCTTGCATTGCACTCGGCCACGTGAGTCCTTTTTTCCTTTTAATAACATATCATGGATATGGACAAGGTTTACCATGAGATAAATGAATCATGATCCCTGAGGCCTCTCACTTGTATGAGATTCTTCCAGGGCCCTTCTAGCTCTCCTGCAGCCCCAGCTGCATGCTTTCCAGGACTGCTTTAAGGGAAATGGGACTTTGTAAACCACGGGATATAACTCTTGGCAAATAAAAATCACTCATTGTTCAGCAGGAGTCTTAGAAAATTCTTTTTCTCAAGATAAGGTAAGAACCCCACTTCCACTGGCAATGGAGAAATTCCACCCGCGCAATTCTCCGATAACAAGTTGGACCGCAATTATAACTTCTTCCACCCATGAAAAGTCAGGTTGTTGTCATATACTTGATATACTTGCTATCTTAAAATTGCTGCAATGATCCTTGTATATATTTCTTGTGTATTTGGCAATTCTTTCCTGTTGGAGATTCACATTTGTGAGAATGCTAGAACAGAAAGGGAGGTGCATAGTCCTGATCTACTGGCCTAGAAAGATGTCCAAGGTAGGGAATACATCCAGATCTTGTGGAGCCTGCCACATAAAATGCCAGGGGTCCTCTTTAAGAAAGAAAAACAACAGTTATGAGAAGGATCCCATACAAGTGAGAGGCTTTAGAGGTCATGGTTCATTTATTTCATTGTAAACCTGGCCCGTGTCCATGATATATTACTAAAGGGGAAAGAACAAGTTAAAGAGTGTACTGGTATATATGATCTCCACAGTCTCCTAAAAAAACTTAAAGCAACCATGTTTTGTACAGTGGTACCTCGAGATACGAGTGCCCTAACATACGAGATTTTTGAGATACGAGCCATCGAGCGAGCGATTTTTGCTTTGAATTACAAGCAACATTTGAGATAGGAGTAATCGCGCAGATCGGCCGGCTGCACACGACCCACCAGTTTACCACGACTCAAGCATCTCATAGTTTCCCACGCCTCAAGGTTACAGAACGAATTAAACTCGTATCTCGAGGTACCACTGTATATATTTTTATGAGGAGAAGAAAAGGGTGCAGTTATATAAAACTCATTATTAAAATTAGCCTAACCAGGGAGAAATTAAGCCAAGGGTTAAGGAAAGATGTGTGGTGTGTGTATAGTGGGGGAGCTGTGATCACTTCTATTTTAGATACTTTTCTTTATTGGCATTATTAAAGTGATGATGTGAGGCTTTTTCATTTAAAAACTGAAACATAGTTTACAGAGAAGAGAATAAAAGCATGGGCTGCTGTACACTCTGAGGGCATTCCAAAGAGGGAATCCAGCAACTGTCTTTGGGACAAACCTACATCCTCCTGGAATGACTAGAAGAAAGTACATATACTATTTGTAGATAGTCTGTTGTATTTGTTACCAAATTAGCCGCATTCTTTTATGAGAACTTCCCTTCTGTTAATGGCCTGCTCCCTCCCATGCCTACCATGAAAATATGCCACAGAAGAATCAGATAGGCAGAGGGAACACAAAAGCTCAGCGACCTACAAATGGGGTGCCAGGAAAACCATCTTTAGCAAATAAAAGACTTTCCCCCGCATACCCACATGAAATCACTTAAACAACTCGCCGTCTGGAACCAAGAGGACCAGCCCTCCTTAGAGAAGGCAAACGTAAGGTGAAAGCAGAGGCATATACAACCCACACAAATAGACTATCATCAACGCATGGCAAGCCAGACGCATTGATCTGCACTCCTATGCAGGTTCCATCTGATTGTAGCAGAGCAACATCCAATGCATGTTTCAAAACAACTTATCATAAAAAGAAATTAAAGGAGGCTCACACTAGAAAAGAAATGTTTTTCAAAATAGTTCCACCAATCTACGTGCAATCTAGTTTGTATGACACACTGAGGCCAACAGCATTTCCCAGCTGACGATCCTATGGTTCCAGAAGGCTGAACCGCATGGCAGGGTAAGGCTCAGGATCACAGTGTGTGTGGTGGTCGCCCCAGCCTCAGCGCCAAGCACAAAAGCAGGTGCCTTTCTCTTAGGTGTCTGACAGGCTGATAGTAAAGAGCAGCACCTGTCGGAAGAGGGGGGAAATCACCTGGCCGCCCTGACAGGTTTTACAGTGGGATGTTTGTCCTGTCAGAGCCGTGGGTCTGACAAACCCGAGAGATGACAGTAACAGGAGTGTTTAGGTAAAAGAACAAGCTTAACAGAGATGCCATCGTTGACAATAACATGCTTTTTGTTAAGAGTCCTTGCTTTCATTTACTACTAGACAATCCAAAGCTCCCCTTTTTCCTCTTTTTTTTCCCCTTTCTAAATCTTACAAAACTACCTTTTAGTTCTTTGCACAGACAAGGACACTAAACTGCCAGTCATATTTTCTCATCTGTTTTTCAAGATACCACAGACCATCATATTGACATTTTTCAGTCAGGGCATTAGTCGGGACTGAAGCAGAACTTATGCAGAATATTGAAGTGACTGTGAAATGACTGCCTATTTTTCTGAAGTGCACTTCAAATTAACCTTGGGGCCTACGCTCAGGAATGATTATTACCCAGCATCCGTGGTGAGGTCCAACACTGCGCGGGGGTACCTTGCAATCATTCTAAATCAACTATCTCATTATTCTGTACCACAAATAAAATGTATGAGACAATGTAATCTTCCTCTCCGCGAACCCATTTACAGTTTGTATTTCCTACATTTCTATGGATATTCAAGTAATTATAGTGTCTATTTCACACCTCCAAGCAATAACCTACTTCCAAGTTATGCGAACTCCTCCAGAAATATTTTACTCTAACTCTGCAAGAATGCTAAGGGATAGAGTGTTTGGGGGAATGCACTGCTAGTTGTGAATTGATGCTAAATGAATGGGTGTGCTTTAAAAAAAAAAAGGAGTCATTTTTGCTTTTGGGGCTTTAACACTCATCTAATTATAATGATTTCAAATTCTCTCCAGGCTAAAATTAAACTTGGCTTCCTGGATAGCCAAACAACTGACTATTCTTCTACACCACCCTGGTCCCATTTGATCAAAGCCTCACTTTGAGTAGTAATTGATTAAAAACAGTCGTATTCTGAATGCTGAATTAAATGTCACTAAAAATATTGAATTGAAGGGGGAGTTAAAATCCAACACCACCCAGCTAGAGAGCATGGCCACTCCCTCTGGATAGAATGGGAGAGGCAGGTGACAGTCGGGGAACACAACGTTGGTCCTGGAGGAAAGCGTTGGTCACGGTGCTGATGTCACCCTGGGTGGAATGTGTGGAGCCAAGCGGAATGCTACCAGAAGCACTGTTTCCATCAGATTCCAAACGAGGGTCCAAAATTGAGCTGCCAAAAAAGACAGTCCACATATGAAATTACTTGGCAGACACAAGGAATGTTCCATGAGAACCGAGGCATGAAGCAAGTGCAGAGCAAAGCCCAGAGTTATTCCTGAGGTAGTGATCAGTCAGCTGAGGAAGTCACTTGATATCTGGGTATCTGGGCTACAGACATGCTCGCTCCTGGAAGTTCTTAAGATCTAGATAAGACACTGTCATCACATTAAAGACGACAAAACCAGGCCATAAGCTTAAATAGGATGTAAGCATGTGATTGAGAGCAGAGATTTCAGACCAAAATAATTTTTTATTGGTTTTTAGAGAGAAAAGAAGGCAGAAGGAGAGAGAGAGAAATACTGATGTGAGAGAGAAACATCCATCTGTTGCCTCCTTCACCTGCCACACCAAGGATCTAGCAAGCAACCCAGGCATGTGCCCTGACTCAGCATCGAACCAGCAACTATGCAGTACACAGGACGAAGCCCAACCAACTGAACCACACTGGCCAGGACCAAATATTTTTTTTTCTGACCAAGGAATTTCTATTTTATTTATTAAATTAAATTTTATTTCCCCCAGTTTTTTAATTGACATATAACATTGTATTAGTTTAAACTGTAGAACATAATGATCTGATATATGTATATATTGCTAAATGATTAGCACAAAATTTTAGTAAACATTTATCACTTCAGATAGTTACAAATTTGTAGTGTGTGATGAGAAATTTTAAGATTTATTCTAGCCCTAGCCAGTGTGACTCAGTAGGTTAAAGGATCAAGCCATATAACAAAAGGTGGTGGTTTTGATTCCAGGGCACATACCTGGGCTGAGGGATCGATCCCTGATTGGGGAGCGTATAGGAAGCACCTAATTATTGTTTCTTTCTCACATTCTCTCTCTCTCTCTCTCTTTTTCTCCCTCCTCCCTCTCTCTCAATCAAAAGCAATATGTATATTTTTCCCTTAGCAACTTTCCAATATTCAGTGGCACATACTATTATTCAAATAGAAGCAAGTATTATAAAAAAAAGAAGCAACTAAAGGTTAGGTGTGTCTAGGAATGGGCCTTTGTAGTATGAGATGATTTAAGGCAAAAAAAGTGCTATTTTTTATTATAAACTTACAGAACTTGTTGATTTTTTTAACCATGTTATATATTTCCTCAATTAAAATTAATTTTAAATGCAAATATCTCACATGGCCAGAGTCTGCCAAACTCTCTTTTTAAAATTAGATTGAGGACATTTGTGTGAATCTCAGATGGCTTGTGCCTTGCTTATCCCAGTTTTTCTATGATTGTGTCCTGCTCTTTGGCTGGCAGCCCCTGAAGGAAATATGCAAGATTTGGCTTCATTTTGCCTTATCCTTTCTATCACCAGGTAAAAAAAGTTTGGTTCAAGAATATCTAAAATTGAATAAAAGTTAGTTTATTTTTCCCTTTTTACTAATACATGGGATAATAAAACAGAATGTATTCATTGGATTACATATGTAATAGATAAGAATTAGTAGTTTTAAGAATAGCAAAGGGTAAAATATTTTTATGAATATTTTGCCCAAATTACAGGACAGTTACCTAGTAAAATAAGTTGGCATTCATATTATAGGGTCATTTTTGTCCAAATGTTCATGTGTTTTCAGTGCAGGATTAAACAAAACCCTACATTTGTTCAGAGACATATTAGCACTTAATTGAAACTAAGAATATCTTAGCTTCCTCGCGTCTTACAAAATTTATAATGTGAAGCTAAAAAAAAAAAAAGAATAGGAAAATGTCCTACATGAGAAATATTGAAGATATTGATGAATTCCCAGAAAAAAAGAAACATATCTAATGTTTAGACTTGCTCTAAAAAATGTTTTAAAAGGCTAATAGTGTGCTATTTCAGAGAGACTCCTAATTTAGAAAGACCAAATTATGTTTAATTTTTATAATGGAATCTCTCTCCAGTCAGAGGAAATGTATGACCAGGGCTGTGTAATCAATGGGAAGCAGATGGTGGAACAATTATCCGCTGTATTCGGGCACTGCCATTGGCCTGTTCAGAGAGTGTAGGCCAGAAAATTTCCTGTGTTTTTCATGTTTTCTGGTAATGATGAATAATATTTTTCCAATGAAAATATTTGTATTTTTTAGTTTCTATAGTAACAAGCTGCCTATGTAGAGAGGTAATAATTTCTCCTTTCTTTTCCTTCCTTTTCCTGACTTTTCCTTCCTTTTCTATGCCTTTTCTTTATAGAAAGTCCAGTTGGGGTTCTACAGTGATAATCCTAAGAATGTAATTTTTCAGTTTGAGCCATAATTAGTTTTCAATATTAGCATGGATTTTTACTATCAATTCTGGGTAAAGAGCTGCTCCCTATACCAGTATACAAACTTTAATATTTTATTTAACTGAGTTAAATATTTTAAAAAATCATATGGTGCAGTTCACACAGAATTACTTATGAGTTAAAAACTTTAAGAAGACATTACAGCCTACTTTTCAGTACTTAATAACATCATTTTAAATTATATGTATTTTACTTTTTAAATTAAAATTGAAAATGTTCTATTACTCTCATCTAGGTTTCAAATATGTTTTTCTAACACATTGTTACATTTAGCATCTTCAGTTATCACTACTGACTCTATAGCTGCTAACATAATTACTTAGACACATTTTATATATACCTAGTTCTAGAACAATTTGTGCATCTCTTTAATAATAAACATGTTTTAGTTCTAAATATAAGAAATTACTACATATTAATGATGCTGATTTATGAATACTATTTTTAAACTTTGAATATAATTTTTCATACCTACATACCAATGGGGAAAATAGTATAACAAACACCATTTATCCATCACTCACATTCAACAACTATCATTATTTTGTCAATTTTGTTTCATCAATTCCCTCCTATCACATTTTCATGTGTTTTATTCTTAAGCAATTTTGAAAGAATATGTATTTTGAAATAATATATATATATATACATATATATTTAAGTTTAAATGTTGACTACAGCAAAAATGGTATAATATTTTTCAAGATAATGATTTTATAAATTAACCTTTATCTATTTGGTTTCATATGTTTTTGTATCTTATTTCTGAAAATGGTCTCTATTTTGTAAATAACTGCAATATTTGTTTGAGTATGCAGAACCACATCTAGGTCTTTTTAACATCTGAAAGATTGTCACTGAAACTTAAAATATATCAACCTGATAGAAGAGTCCTTAAAAGACAGTTTTCTCATGGTAATCTTTCCTGAAAATACTGAGATCATTAAAAAGCTTTATAAAAACTCTTATTTACGATTTTAGAGATTTAACAATTTTATTCTCTGACAAAGGAAAGTCAATATAACTAGTGGAATGGTGTTTCTTTTGGGGGCATTTATGAATTCTATTCAGATATTAACAATCATAGTATTTAGTTAATTTATGAATACTTTTCACCCTAACACAGGAAGATTGCTTGTTACACAGGCATTTGGTGCTTTCTTTTCCTTTGCAACTCTAATTCTCACTTTATCCCCACCTTCCCTGAAATTTTACTTGGAATTTATCTGCATTTTTTACTCTCACTGTAAATCAAAAGACCCCAAACACTGGCTTTTATTTGCTAAGAAACCAGTATGATTATTTTGTTAAAGGCAGATGAAATTTATTTACATAAGCATCTTTTAAGAGGCAAGAGCATGGAATGAGTAATTGCCAAATGGGGAAAAAACAACAAAGGAAAGGGAAAGTTTCAGTGGTCTAGAATGTGGCTTTTTCTTTTCCTAATGCAAACATTGGCTCTGGTTTTGCATACCAGGATGACTGTCTGAAGTAGGATTTGTTTGTTTTCATGCAACGTCTCCATTCCTCTTTGATAACAGTATCTCCTTTTTTAAATATATATTTTATTGACTTCAGAGAAGAAGGGAGGAGAGAGAGAAACATTAATGATGAGAGAGAATCATTGATTGGCTGCCTCCTGCATGTCCCACATTGGGAATCAAACCCCACAACCTGGGCATGTGCCCTGAGTGGGAATCAAACTGACCTCCTGGTTCATAGGTTGATGCTCAACCCCTGAGCCACACCAGTTGGGCTATAATAGTATCTTGATCTCCCTTTGAATCTCTGTACTCTCAGTTGCTGTAGTGGGCACTCAGTCCTAGCCTGGTCCATCACACACTTCCACATGCTGACCCCAGTAATCGGTTCAGGGATAATCCATGATCCAAGCTAGCTAATGAGGGTCAATTTCTACCCAATATAAAACTACTGAGCAATAGAGGTCTTCTCTCCAGATGCTGAATTTGGGAGGCTATGCACCTGACCCTGCTATGACCTTATGTGGAGAGAAACCACTTGAGAGTGAATTCACAATAAAAGCAGAACTGAGTAACAAAGAGATGGTGCTCTTATCACATCATTCAACTTGTTGGTTGAATTAGTTCTGATTTCAGTCTATGTGTATTTCTGGATTATAAATATACTAGAGATCTGGTGCATGAATTTGTGCACCAGTGGTGTCCCTTAGCCTAGCCTGTGGGATCTGGCCAAAATCAGCTCTCCAACATTTCCTGAGGGTTCCCAGACTTCAAGAAGGTGCAAGTCAGGCTGAGAACCCCAATGATGCACAATCAGGGCTGGAGAGGGACACTGGAGGTTGGTCAGTCAGGGAGGGACTGTAGGAGGGCTCCTGGGATTGTCTGGCCCAACTTGCTCTGTCTTGATCAGCCAGACCCCAGCAGCAAGCTAACCTACCAATCAGAGCATCTACCCACTGGTGGTCAGTGCATATCATTGTTAGTGGTTGAGTAGCCTTAGCATATCATTAGCATATTTCACATTGATTGGTGAAATGGATGGCCACATGACCGGACACTTAGCATATTAGGCTTTTTAATATAAGATATGCTTAAACTATATATTTTTTTGCCACTTTGAGTAGATTTTCTTTCTCTGGCAACTGAAAAATATCAGAATATTCTATCTACTCAGATAAATTAAAACTTTTTTTAAAAATTAATTGTAATGTAACTTTGTCTTTGCCATTTTTGTCTCATGTACATCTCTAAATCATTTGTGTCTCATTTTTACCCCAAGTAGTCATCAGTGCTCTTAATCTCAAATTATTTCCTAGCTTTTAGCAAATGTCCATCTGATACAAATGCATTGTCAGATTAAGAGGGTAAGAACAAGAAAATGTGATAAAGGGAGACTAATTATATTTTGCTTTAAATTTCTGAGGTACAAAGCCAGGTCATTAGACTACAGTATACTGGAATATTACCTTAGATTTCCATAAACATGCCTCCACAGAATTATGATTTAATCTAAATGTATTTAATGTACCAGACATATTAGCTTAGCTTTCTGGTGTAAGTACTTTCCTTTCTCCCCAGACCACAGAATAGAAAGGGTTTAGAAATAATCTTGGGCTGGCATTTTGGTTCTTATTAGATCTGTTATCTTGAAAAAGTTCCATAATTTCTCTGTTTCAATATCTCATCTATAAAATGAAAATAATGTTTTCTTCACATGTGATGGAAAGTATTGTATAATACAAAACATTCAGGAAAAAGTAGGTACTCAATAAATGGAAACTAGTGGTTTTATCTTTTGTCAACCACTTGAAACCATTTTGAAGGTAAAATATCAGTACCTTGTATTTCCTTAGGTAGTGAATTACTAAAGATGTGACATTTAGGCTAATCTCTCTATAATTTCAGAGACTTTGATGATTTTCTAAGCAGCAGCAGATAATACTATTTGAACTAGTTTATCTAGCTCCTACAAACTCATACAAGATTCGCCCTATTTGATGGTTCCAGCCATTCTTTTCCCTTTTTGTTGGGTGGTTGCTATCATCTGGGCTCTAATTCTTTTCTCACATATTTACGTATTTTTTTTACTATAACTATTCATGGTTTAGTGTGTTGATTTATTATTTATCCAACTTTATCCAATGGACCATGTTGTCCTGGAGTGAGAAAGAATGAAGTTCTAAAAATAAGAGATCAGATCCAGAGACAGAGAAATATCGATCAGAACATCGAACTTCAGGGAAGGTAGGGGATGATGGGGGATCGAGGGAAGAGATCAACCAAAGGGCTTATATGTTATTAATGGACACAGACAACAGGTGGGTGGGGCCATGAATGGGAGGTGGGGGGTAATGAGGGAATAAGGACACAAATGTAATACCTGAATCATAAAGGCATAAAAAAATAAATAAAAATAATAAATACATAAATAAATAAATAAAAATAAGAGATCAACTGAAGGACTTGTATGCATGCATATAAGCTTAACCAATGGACACAAGTGGGGGGTATGGGGTAAGGGCAAGTGCTGGGGGGAGGTCAATGGAGGAAAAAAGGAGATGTATGTATTACTATTTGTAATACTTTAAATAATAAAATTTAAAAAACTGAGGATATGGTTAAAATAATTCACCCCCTCACCAGTAACTAACAAAAGCTGACACAATTTTCTTCCCCACTGACAAAAGACCACATCCAGGAAAGAAGATTTCTCAGTAATGAAGTTAGTGTTGACAGTACTGTTCATGAAGAGAAACACTTCTAAAATATTAGAATTCTACATCCTTGACTCTAAAAAGATAGTAAATGTTAAGGTTTAAATAGTGAAAAATGAAAAATGCTACAGGTGGTTTTATTACTTTATAATAAGATTAAAAAATTAAAGTTTTTATTGAACTTACGGTATAAAATATAAGCCTCCAGGGCTTTCTCTCGTCATGAATAATGGGGAAGAAGCTTTCACAGAATATGAAGCGCACTTTGCCATAGCTCATCTGATCCCCGGAACTGAACTGAAAATGGGTTTTCTGCTGACATCAGCCAAAGCTTTTCTGAAATTTTTGCGGAGCTCCAGGTGCATGGGGTCCCTGAATAAATATTATTTCAACACTGTTCCGCTGCATAGATGAGGACCAAGTTAGGAAACATGTCTACCAGGATTTCTTAATGAAAGCAGGTGGTTTTTTATATTCTAAATAAATTCAACAGTTAGAACATTTTTAGGACTTTAGGTGCATTTCACAAAGGATTTCTGTAATATTCAGAAGATAGTTCACATAGGGAAGCATCTGCTCAAGAAAACATACATTCGTGTTCTCCTAATAAGAGGAACATATTTTAAAAACTACATATGATAAGACCAAAAGTTTTATTCCTAGCAAGGAAAAACGCTTTTTGGATTTATTAACCTGCTAAAGTTTAGGAATTTCTGCACTATCAAAGGGCTGCCTTCCTAAACAAGAATGGATTTTACATGAAAGACAAAAAATAATTACTGTACTTGTTTAAAACTGTTTCTTGGCAAACATATAAAACATACTCTGTGGGTAACTCAATAAGTAACTTCCATAGTTTAAGTAATGGTGGGTTTTTATCTTCAACCTCTGCTTGTTGTATGTGTTGAACATATTACCTAATTTCCATATGCTTGACTCTTCAATCAAGATATTGAAGCGCTCTCCATGGTCATGTTTAAGACATGAGCTTCTACCCAGAGATATTTGAAACACATTTCTTTTTTATCTCTATTTATACTTTGGCATCAGTTAATTTTTGTCCAAGCAGTATTACCTATGATAGAAAAGTTAAGACCCTTTCATGTGCACATAGTTAAAATACTGAAAAAGTTTTCAAATTGTTGTAGCACTTAAGCACTCAAGCAAGTTAAAGTTCCAAGTAATGTATTTCTTTTTCTGAAATGTATTGATCAAGCGATGGGATGCAAAATAAACTACATCAAATTTCTCATCTCTTTCAATGGTGTTTTTGAAATTCTGAGTAATGACTCAGGTTGAGCCATTAATGCAAATCCTCAAAAATTAAATAGTTTCATTTTGGGGCATCTTTTAAAGAAACAACAGATGCCTTTTCACATGCATTCTAAAAATCAATAGAATTAATCAATAATGCTCTCCACAGGTAATAAGTGCTGAGGAGCATTTCTGCCCATCTATATTGATCAAGAGAATTGCTTCAAATTGCTTCTGATGTGTATAAAAATCATTTCCTTATTGATCAAAGACTCTCTTTCCTCTTTGATATGTAATTTCATATATGGCACACAATTGTTCTAGACTTCATTCTTGTGTATTTGTGATAAAAAAGTTCCTATGATCTGTCCTATGAGACTAATTTTCTATGAAACATAAAATGGGTGCTTTTGTTTTCTTGGGGGAATGCATTGCTTAATATTTAATCAAAGAATTCATTCATAATCATAAGAAATTACTGAAGTTATTTTAATGAGAAATATAAAATGTATTTCACTCACATTTTATTGTTTAGAATAAGCTTAAAGTTTTGAGTCTGCTTCTATTTCTTATAACAATTCCATTTAATTCACAATGATGATATTCCTGATGGTATAAGTAGTAGAAAACAGCATAGTTTTATTCCAAATGTTGATTCATAACATTGCTGGAAAATTATATTTTTGTAACAAGAGCTAACATGTAAGTAAATTTTATGACCTTTTTGTTAATATACATGTTAACAAAAACATACTTTAGAAAAGTATGTTTCTAAATTAGTTTTCTAAACAATTTCATTAGACCCAGCCTTTACTGAGTCTGATTAAATAGGATTCTGTTCATCGTTGGCACAAACAATATATGTATCCAGAGTGGCCTTGGTTAGCAGTGATGGCAACTGATGGCTCATTGAGCAAGTGCTATTAGACAAATTAAGAAGTTTTCCAAAAAAGCTCAACTTCTAACGCTTGATACATTGACTAGCATTGTGAATTACTCCTCCAATAACAAAAAAAAAATACTTCAAGATTCCTATCAACATGAGTTAGCAAATTTCATAACCTACACTCCCAATTTTCCTTCTCTAGATGTTCCATTACAAAATGACATTATTTTGTCCAATGAATACACCATCATGAAACGTGTTACTGAATCAGTATCTTCTTAAAACTCAACCAAAAGTTTTCATTCATCTCATAATTTTTATTTTGAGTATGAGGGAATATGAATTGTCATTTTGACAACTGAGGTCCCAATATCTCTATCTTATATCATTAATATTACTTTAACAATTTAATTTTGTTCTTTTTTATTCTGAAGGAATCTTTAATGTAAAATAAATTAAGTTGAATTCTTTTACATATATTTTTTATTGATTTCAGAGAGGGAGAGAGAAACATCAATGATGAGAGAGAATCATTGATCTGCTGCCTCCTGCATGCCCCACACTGGGGATCAAGCCCACAACTCGGGCATAAGCCCTGACCAGGAATTGAACTATGACCTCCTGGTTTATAGGTCAGCGCTCAACCGTTGAGCCACGCTGGCCAGCTGGGCAAATTGAAATATTTTAACCAAACAAAACTGTTTCTTTTTCATGAGCAGTTTATGTATTCCCAGAAAGCTAATTGCACAGTAAGACTCTCAGAGTCAGTAAGTGCTATTAGGGTAACCATAGAAGTTAAATTTTTAAAATATTTCTTGTACTTAGAAATTAATTTTAAAGTATTTCTAGGAGCAGGCAAAGATACAGCTGGAAACTAGAACTGCACACCCAAGAGAAGTTTACTCTGACTCATGCTATATATTAGTGAGAGCAGCTTAATCACAGTGGGAGAAACGACATTGAGCCAATCAATAACAATTCATCCGGTGGTATTAAGGTATGACGCCTCAGAGGATAAGAGCATGACTGTCTGGAGTCAGACCAGCCTCAAATCCAGACCCTCCTACTTATAATCTGTGTGGCACAGGAGAAGTTGCTTTTATCTCTCTAAGCCTCATGTTCCTCCTCTGTGAAGCAGGGTATGCGTTAGCCCTGCCCAATGGAAACATAATGTGAACTGCATAATATAATCTTACATTTTTAGTAGCTATGTTTTCAAAAAGCAGGGAAATTATAAAATGTATATTATTAAGTGCAATATATCCAAAATAATATCACATATGTAATCAGTATAAAAGTTATTAATGCATTTTTTCATATCGATTCTTCAAAATCTGGTGGGCATTTAACAATAATAGCACATTTCAGTTTGCACTAGCTGCATTTTACGTTCCCAATAGCCACATGTGAGTAATAGCTGCTATAATGGATAGCACAGGCATACAGTTACCCCATAAGGATATTGTAAGGATAAAATGAGACGTGTATAAAGGGTTTGGGATAGCAGTTGGCAAATAATAAGCACTAAAAAAAAGTGTTGTGAAAACTGTTACTATTTCTTTTGAGTATTGACTACAGCAGCCAGTGTGATAAGTTTGAGGGAGGGAAAAACATGGCATTGCTCCTGGGCTGAGTAATTACAACTTTAAGAAGGTAGGACAAATACATAGTTAACTATTATTTCTGTCATCTTTTTTAAAAAATATATATTTTATTGATTTTTCACAGGGAGGAAGGGAGAGGGATAGAGTTAGAAACATCGATGAGAGAGAGACATCGATCAGCCGCCCCACACTGGAGATGTGCCCGCAAGCAAGGTACATGCCCCCGACCGGAATCGAACCTGGGACCTTTCAGTCCGCAGGCCGATGCTCTATCCACTGAGCCAAACCGGTCTCTGCTATTTCTGTCATCTTATTAGCACATGGGTGGTATGAATAAAATGCAAAAATATGTTCAAAAGAGGAAGATCACTTGGGATGCCTTGTACTAACTTATTGACGGTCATTTTGAACTGGGATTTACTAAGTGAGTGGACTTTCATTAAGAAGATATAGTTAGGAACCATGGAGACAGCTAAGGAAAATATTTCAAAAGGAATAATAGGAGCAACAATCCAAAGTCGGGGAAGTGAAAAATATGTTCAACAAATAATGGCAAATTATTTGATGAACACAGGGTTCATACATAAGAGTATACTTGGGTAAGTAAATTCGATAAAGTACTAGGACCCTTATTCAGTGTGGGAGGGAAATGGGGGGGGGAGGGAAGCAACAATTTGGGAATCAAAGATCTAATTCACCCAAGTTCTACAAGTGCCATTAATATGTTTTCTTATTTGGGGCAGGTCAGTTTATCTCATCTGTTTTGTTTGATTGATTTATTGTTGTTGCTGCTGCTTTTGTTGTTCTATTCAAAGTTATGGTATTTCAGGATGAAAGTGACATAATTGAAGTAACACCTTAAAATTAATATAGGTAGACTTAAAAGAAAAGACATTCTAACAAAAAAAAATCATTTCAATCATCCTGACATCCAAAGTTAAGGATTTTAATATTGTAGACCTAACAGTTGGAAATGGGAAGGTTATAGAAAATTAGTAAAGAAGAATGGATAAAACTTGGGTTGAAGATGGAGAAGGAGAAAAAGAGATATATGAACTAATGCCCTTTGAAATCTGGAAAAAAAGAGACTTTAGTATTTGAAATAGAAATGTAAGAACTAGGAAAATAATTTTGCTGAGATATGGGAAGGGATATGATTTTTTTTTAGTTAGCAATTAGGTACAATTTTTCTAACTGACTTATTTCATTTAACATAATATCTTCTAAGTCCATTTATGTTGTTGCAAATGGTAAGATTATGTGTATTTTTTATTGCTGAATAATATTTCATTATATACACCTCATCTTCTTTATTTATTCATATATTGATAGACACCTGGGTTGCTTCCATATCTTGGCTACTGTAAATAATGCTATAAATAACATAGAGGTGCATATACCTTCAATAGTTTATTTTTTCCCAGATAAATATTCAGAAATGAAATTTTTGCATTATAAAATAGTTTTATTTTATTTTATTGAGGTGCTTCCATACACTATTTTCTATAGTGGCTGCAACAATATACAATCCCATCAACAGGACATATAGGTTCCCATTCCTCTACAAACTCTCCAACACTACCTGTTGACTTTTTTATAATAACCATTCTAAGAGGTATGAGGTGATATTTCGTTGTAATTTTGATTAGATTATCTTGATGATTAGTGATGTTAAACATTTTTTCATGTGTCTAATAATGTATATTTCCTTTGAAGAAATGTCTATTCAGGCCCTCTGCCCATTTTTTTTAAATCCCCATCTGAGGATATGTTTGTTTTTTTAACTAATTTTAGAGAGATTGGAAAGGAGAGGGAACGAGAGATAAAGAGAGAGAAATATCAATGTGATAAAGAAACATCTATAGTTTACCCCCACTATGCACACTGACTGGAAATCAAACCCATAAACTGGATATGTGCCCAGACCTGGAATTGAGGAATTGAACCCAAGACTTTTCAATGTATGGGATAACTGAGCCACACAAGCCAGAACCTCTGCCCATTTTTTAATTGGATATTTTTTTGATATTGAGTTGTTTGAGTTTGTTATATACAGGATGAGATAAACATAAGTTTACAGTTGTTCCTATAAAAATAATACAATAATCATAATATATAAAAATCCTGGGTCTGTCAAGACCGGAGGCTCCACCAACCAGAAGTCAGTCCCACAGTCAGCACTGGGTTGCCATGGTGACCCAGTACTGACTGCTATGGCAGCAAGTACAGTGACCCAGCACTGACTTCTGAGGGGGCTGCAGATCAGGCCCAGAGAAAGTCCTGAAGAGAGAAGCAGGGTCTGATCCATAGCCTCTGTGGCAGCTGTTGATCAGCACTTGCCTCTCTCTTTTTCTCTGGGCCTGGCCAGCAGCCAAACCTTTATTTCTCTCCAGGCCTCCACCAGGTCTACTGATCAGCCCTGCCTTTCTGATCAGGCCCTGTTGACAGACCCAGAAATGTTGACTGGCATAGAAACCAACCAATCAGAACCAAATCCAGGTGAACTGTAAGAAGCCAATGGCTGCCTAGGAGGCAGAGCTATTGATGCTGACTGGCATAGAAACTGACCAATCAGAAACAAATTGGCCATCAGGGGAGGGCAGTTGGAGGCAACTAAGCTAGCAGAGGAGGGAAGTTAGGGGTGGACCAGGCCTGCAGTTGGTGGCCATTACACCAGCAGGGGATGGCAGTTGTGGGGGACCAGGCCTACAAGGGAGGGTATTTGGGGACGAGGTCAGGCTGGCAGGGGAGAGCAGTTGGGAGTGGCCAGACTGGCTGTGGAGGGCAATTGGGGGTGATTGGGCCAGAAAAAGAGCAGTTAGGGGATGATCAGGCTGGCAGGCAGAAGCAGTTAGGGGGAATCAGGCTGGCAGGCAGGTGAGTGGTTAAAAGCCAGCAGTCCCAGATTGAGAGAAGGATATCTTAATGCTGGTTTAGGCCTTATCTCTCCTCTAGTCCTATATAATAACAGCATAGTATGCAAATTGTCCCCTTAACTGGGAGTTGTCTGTGAGTTTGACAAAGGGGTGAGGCTGGCCAGGGGAAGGGAGGGAGGCCCTGGCTGACAGCTGCTAGGGACCCTACCAGTGCACAAATTTTATGCACTAGGCCTCTAGTTAATAAATAACAACAAAAGAATAAGTGCTGTGTTTCATATATTCACAACTGTAAATGCATTTTGCCCCCACCTTGAATTTTGGGTATTAATCCCTTAGTAGATATGCCTTTTGCAAATATATTCTTTCAATCAGTAGGTTGTCTTTTTATTTTGTTGATTAGAGGCCTGCTGGGTCCCTAGGCCTAGTTGGTAATCAGGGCCAATAGGAGCCTTCTGGCTGATTCAAGGGCCTGCCTCCCTTCCCTGGCTGCCAGCTGCCAGCTGCTGGCTGGGACCTCCCTTCATTCCACGTCACCCCCTGGTGGTCAACACACATCATAGTAAGTGATCAAACTCCCCATTTCCTGGTTGAGCTCCTGAGGGGACACTTTGCATATTAGCCTTTATATATATATATATATATGACTAGGGGCCCAGTGCATGAAATTTGTGCACTGGGGTGGGGGATCTCTCAGCCCAATCTGTCCCCTCTCACATACTGGGAGCCCTCAGGGGATGTCCTATTGACAGCTTAAGCCCCTCTCCCATTGTGGGAGGCAACTAGGCTAATCAGGGAAAGGCACCAGCCCCATCACCCCACTGCTGAAGCCACTGCCAGTCACCAAAGCCACACCATGAAAAAATGACAACTTTCTTTAGGCATTTTCAAGATGTGTCTTTCATAGGATATGTTTTCTTTCTTTCTTTCTTTCTTTCTTTCTTTCTTTCTTTCTTTCTTCCTTCCTTCCTTCCTCACCTGAGGATATGTTTCCATTGACTTTTAGAGAATGTGGAAAAGAAAGGGAAAGACAGAGAGAGACACCAGTGAGAGGAACACTTTGACTGGTTGCCTCGTGCATGAGCCCTGACCTGGGCCCTGGCCAGGGAGGAGCCTGCAACCTAGATACATGCCCTTGATCAGAATTGAACCCAGACCCTGCTGTCAGCAGGCTGAGGCTCTATCCACTGAGCCAAACTGGTTAGGGCAGAATATGACATTTCTTACCCCTCCAGCAGCGGACCTTCATTTTTTTTCTCTCCAGAAGTGTAGTGGAAAAACCCTAGATCACCTTTTTGGATTCTTATTACCCAAGTTACTAAAAATATTACCAGTGGCATACAGGAAGCTTAGCCAATGAGCAGTCAGAAAAGGTGTTTCCTCTGTTGTTCACACCGATTGCCAATAGCCTCCAATCGCCAGCTCTGCCCCTGCCCAGGCCGAAAGCCTCTGGCCAATGCTTTAGGCCTGGGCAAGGGCCCCTCAACTCCCTTTGATTTTTGGCTCCTCCCCTGCCCTCTCAGCTCTGATCATATGCTTGGCCCTGCCCAGAAGCCCCCTGGCTCAGGCCCTTCCCAGGCTACTTAGGGCCCACTCAGGGCCTACCTCAGAGTGACCTGGTGCCAGGATGTTCCGGGACCCAGGTACTGGGCACCTCTATATGCAAATTAATTGCCATCTTTGTTGGGTTAATGTGTATACTCACTCTGATTGGCTAAGGGAGTAGCAGAGGTACGATCAATTTACATATTTGTCTATTATTAAGTAAGATGATTTCCTTTACTACACAAAAGCTTTTTAGTTTCATGCAGTCCATTTGTTTATTTTTGCTTTAGTTGCTCATGCACAAGAAGACATATTAAAAAAAAAAATAGTGCTGTGCCTGGCTGTGCCCGGCTGGTGTTGAGCATCAACCTATGAACCAGGAGGTCATGATTCATGCCCACATTGCAGGCTCAATCCCCAGTGTGGGGCATGCAAGAGACAACCAATCAATGAATCAATGATTCTTCCTCATCATTGATGTTTCTATCTTTCTCTCTCCCTCTCCTCTTCGCTCTGAAATCAAATAAAATGTTTAAAAAAATAAATAGTGTTGATATCGGTATCAGAGTTTACTGCCTCGGTTTTCTTCCAGAAAGTTCATGGTTTCAGATGTTGCATTTACTAGTAAGCCTTTAGTCCATTTTTAGTTTACTTTTGTATATGGCATGAAAGTGGTCCAGATTTATTTTAATTTGTATGTATCTTTTCTCACTATCATTTAATAAAAACATTGTCGTTTCTCTATTCCATGTTCTTATCTCTTGTCATAAATTAATTGACCTTATAAATGAGGATTTATTTCTGGACTTCCTCTTCTGTTCCATTGATCTATGTGTCTGTTTTTTGTTCGTTTGTGCTGACACCATACTATTTTAATTACTATAGCTTTGCTGCCTTCAATATTCCCTCTTTAATGTTTGTTTCTATGTATTAGATGAAACAACTATCCCTTCCCATCTTGAAAGCATGGACTGAAATAGGAGCAACCTTTTTGAAAACTATGGATGCTGGATGAGTTTTGTCATGCCAGTGGATGTGTGTGTGCCTCCTGGGGCACTCTGGTGGACCAGCTGGCTGGGGCTGCAGCAAGGGCTGGCTGAGGTGGCCAGGGCATGGTGTTGGAGGCCTTGCAGGGTGATTGGAGTGCTTGGACCAAGCTCCCACCCACACTACCCAGAACTAAAAGACAATGACTTATTGCTAATTATTTCACTTTTCTTTATGGGCTTTGATTCTGTTTGAAAATAATGGGGCTCACAAATACCTCTGATCCAAGAGAGTTTCCACACATCCAGAAAGTCCCTGTAGTTCTCTACTTATTTGGCAGTAAAGGGAATTTTTTTATGCATCGTCTAAGAGCTCTTTAATATCGTAGAACAAGTGAGTCTGTCTGCAAGGCCCCTCAGGAATATTTCCCCCTACTACAAGTCACATGTGGGAGTGGGCTCCCTATGATTTTCATGTCTCCATCTCTCCTCCCTTTCTCTATGTGGTTGCTCTCATTTCATGTGCAGAGGCTGTTCAACCATTCCTTAGTTCTTCAGGAGGAATTGTTTTATATGTAGGTGTATATTTGTTACGCTGGTGGGAGGAGCTGAGTTCTGGGTCTTCCTACAACCTTAAATTCAGGGCCATCTTCACCTTTATCCATTATTTTTCAGTAAAATTAAACAGGGTTGTGAATCTATACCCCTAATTCAAGCAAACCTGAAAAACCTTACCATGAACTTGCTGACTCAAGTCTGTTCTAGCAGAGACGTTTTTCAAAAATACCTGAGGTTGTGCTGCTGAATTATATAATCCTAACATCAACTTCCAATATCATTTCCTCCATTTTATTACACAAACTTTCAGAAATCATCAAGAACCTTTATAATTTTTCTAATTATAATATTTACAGATTTGAATTGAACAAAAGATAGTGATTTAATGTTAACTGTTTCACTTTTCTTTATGGGCTTTGATTCTATTTGGTTTCAAAAATAGTAAATAATATTTACCCCCTTCCTAGCCATAATATGAAATCTACGAAGAAGAAAAAGTTGTTTTATTCTTAGAAAAGTCACAAGCAGCTATTGCCTGTAGAGGCAGGAAGTGAATCCATATGCAATGCTTCTGTCAGCAAAGACTTTGTAGAAGAGAGTTTATAATAAATATTCACATCTGCTGCTTTGGACACTTTAATCCATCCTAAGGATCTTTGCTGTGTCAGGCTTTGTTCTAGATGAAGAAACCCAGTAGTTATAAAGGTTTGCAAATAAGCTATATTTATCATGGTTAGCTTTCTTTTTATAACTTTTCTCTGTTTTAGAGACATCCATGACAATTTTTAGTATAATTTGTGATGAAATATTTCACCGTGACTATGGTGTTATCATATGGAATTTTCATCATGGGATAGACAAATTCTATTTTCACAATATATCACCTACTTATAATTTGTCAGAAAGTCATCATTGATAACAATGCTACCTGGATGTGGAAAACATAATTCAAAGTGCTTGTGATTAAATGCTAGCTCCCTCCATAGACAGATTTCTTAGTTTTTCCAAACCTCTCTCTTTTTCATCTATATTCTAGAGTTACTATTATTTTTTATTATTAGATTATTATAGGGATTATATAAAATTATCCATGTTATGTAACTAAATCTAGTATCTAGCATGTTGAGTTTAATGAATTTTAAATGTTTACTAAAATGGTACTATATGCCTTTTAAGTTGTTTTAGATAATCCCATGAATGGTACTAATATTATATTTGTTTATTCCATGTACTGAATTTATGTAAACATAATCTATTGCTTTTACTTACCTCCACATTTCCTGATAGTTTGCTACTGGATTTTTAAAAACAAAAGTAGTTATAATTGAATTGGTGATATATTTTTTCCTATATCAAAATTATCCATTCAAAAAGAATATGGTCTAAAAATCATGAGTATACTTTGTGTTGCATTTAGTTCCCTTGCATAACAAAAATTTAATTAAATTTTGAATTTTAAATTAGAGTAATAAAAACCAAAGTTATCTTTAAAATGGAGGTATTTTCACTTCAACACCAAAGAAATTTGTTGTGTCAGTTTTTAAAGAATAATTGCATTATTATAGTCTTAAGTATCAATTTAGTATAATTATAATAAAACAACTTACATATAATACAAATTTTAAAATCTAAATAAATTATATACTATATATGTGCATATCTTTGCCCTGGATATATCTGAAGCTTGTGTTTTTAACAATTTTTCACAAATAATTTACTTAAAAAGAAAAGCTGTGTTGCTTACTCCTTTCAACCTCATCTCTTCAATATTATTTATTAATCCCAAATTTAAGGAGACTAGTAGAGCATTTGATGACCTTTCATATAAAGTCAGTAACACATTAGGTTTTACTTTCTCATTTTAAATTTTTATAACTTAATAATTCACATGTCTTAATTTTGAACTGGAATTATTTTCTATACAGACAGGACTTAGTTCATATTTAATGACTGGTATCTACTACCAAATGAGTTTGTTGAATTAAAATTAAAACAAAATATATATTGACCTCACTAATATGTGGAATCTAATGAATAACATAAACTAATGAACAAAATGGAATCAGAAGCATGTATATATGGGACAGACTGGTTGGTGCCCAAAGGGAGGTGGGTGTGGGTGGCTGGCGTGGCTCAGTGGTTGAGTGTTGGCCTATATAAACCAGGAGGTCGTGGTTCAATTCCTGATCAGGACACATGCTCAGGATGCAGGCTCCATCCCCAGTAGGGGGCATGCAAGAGGCAGCCAATCAATGATTCTCATCATTGATGTTTCTATCTCTCTCTCTCTCCCCCCACCCCCTTTTTCTCTGATATCAATAAAAAGATACTTTTTTTAAAAAAAGGTGAAGGGATCAACTGAAGAACATATATGCATACCCATGGACATGGACAATAGTTTGGTGAAGGCCAAGGAAGGTGGAAGTTGGGGGTGGGTGGAGGTGGGCAAATGGGAGGAGTGGAGCAGCTGCAATTATGCAACATTACAATGTTTTAATGCAAAACTGTATATTCTATTGCTAATAAACTGTGACTGAGGAAATAAAACTTTGATATTCCCTTCTTTCTCTCTCCTCTCTCCCTCCAGGTCGAATATTAGCTCAGGCGAGTGGCAGTGGCGTTATTTATTTGCTAGATCTTCAATCAGGGCAGATTTACAAATTGATGGGCCATGAGAATGAAGCTCACACAGTGGTGTTTTCTCATGACGGAGAGAGTCTGTTTTCCGGAGGCTGTGATGGCACTGTTCGAGTATGGTCCTGATGATCAGCATATCCCACTGCAGAGGGCATTCCCTTTAAGGCTTGGAAATGCCTCATGTAGTCCCAAACCAGTAAATACTCGATTAAATATGCCAGCAGGTAACATTTACAATTTGCTTTAAAACATGCTTTGAATGTATATTTTAATGCTCATACTGTTACCAATAATAAAACAAAACTTTCTGTTCATTTATTTGTGTCTGGGTCTCTCTCTTTTTTTTTTCTTTTCTTATTTTGATAAGATTTTAGAAACAGCGCATTTTTGCTAGAGGTTTGGGAGAAAGAGCTTTACAATGACGCCTAATGACAGACTAGATGAATTACAGGAGATTGATTTTTGAATGTTAGAGAACAAACTGCAGGAGAACCAGGGTACTTTTTAAAAAATCAAATTTAAGCAACAGGAAGACCTGAAGTTTAACCACGTAGCACAGGCAAATGTGTTTCTTCAACTGAAGAGTCAATTGGAATTGGACCGCTATATTTTTTTTGCAAATTATTTGACAAGCATTATGCTTTATCTATTAATAATAATCAGAGGCTGCAGCTGGTTTAAAGCTAAATGCAAGGCTCTTCCTGAACTTTCATCTCTGCAGCCCATCCAAGAATGCATTAAATATAATTACAATGTTTATTTTTTTATTGTCAGCCGATGCAAATAAGTAAATAAGTACCTCGCACGGAAAGTGCCTTCCTCCTCCGCAGACTTCTTACCCCCCACCCTCCCCCCTCCCGCTCCCCCCTCCCGCTGCCCTATGCATGCATCAGCTGTATAAAGTGCGACTGCTTAGAGAACACCAGCCTGGTCCAGGGATTTCAACCCTGGTGGGCTCCGGAGCCAGTTGGCGCTGTCCGTGGTGCTGAGGAATTCCCGGCTGCCGGCAGAATGAGCTCCAAATCAGCAGTCTGCAAACTGCTCTCAGTGATGCAGAGACCCAGCTAAAGTTGCTCCTCTCCTTCACGTCCACAGTTAGCATTTCCTGGTGTGTAAGAAGGGATTCAAGCAACATTTTGTGGATGATGCCGATGCTGTTGCCAGCGGAGCGGGTTTTAAGCGACAGCATGCTGTTGCTGTTTGTGATCCACAGAGCCTAGCCAAATCACCTCTACTGCCGTAGCAAACACTGTGTAAGTGAACTCATGTGTGGAGGAGGCGTAATCAGCCGGGAAATTTCATAGAAGGATCTGAGAAAATGCTAAAAACAAGTTCGACATGATTCTGCTACTTGGGTCTGGATTTCTACAGGACCAGCATTGCTTCTTGCTTTGAATTTGGAAGACGGGTCCAAAAGCATATTTCTTATGTGTGGCTGCTGTATTTCTCTCTGGAAGGGCGGGAGACTGCTTCTTGACTGTGGTTTGAAATGAGAGGTAGAGAGAATGGATTGCCTTTAATTCAAGCCTGAAAATGCATTCTTTGGATAATTAAAGAGGAACTGCTTTTCTAAAACATACCTGATGTTTTAGTTCATATTGGTCTATGACCCCCATCACCACTATTAACCTCCAGAGTGATTAGGTAAGTGTATCTTCTGACATGAGTTATGTTTGTTTTCTCAAAAAAATAAATGCAGTCGTTTTAAATGATATGTAGCAATGTGGGGAGGGGGAGAAAGTTTAGCTGGAAAGTGTTCTTCCATTCAGCAGTGTTTGCTTGCTTATTAAAAAATCTACAGATAAATATTGTATTGGATTTATCTAATATTTTTCTCTTAAATAGTGCCTTAAACTGCACTAAAGCAGCTCAATTATGAAGAGGATTTAAAAGAATAGCTTAAGAACTTTGTTATATTAAAAAGAAATCATGGTTTTCTTCATGCAGATTTTAAAAGGTATTTCATATAATAAAAGCATGCTTAATGTTTATATAAAGTGGATATTATACTCCTTTTTTACCTTTAAGTATACATTTACTATAACCTGACATTAATGCCTACCTGTAGCCTATAGAGATCATTTCTGTCTGTATCCTTTTGGAGCAGAATGATATGGGTATTTTATATGGCTTATTTTGCATGTATTAACAGTTACTACTGGGTTACTATAAAGAAGCACAATATATTTTTTCTTCCAGTTTAAACTTTCTATATATATGAGAGATGTATAAAATGCATGCCTTAATTAATAAAATACATATGCTTTTTTTCAGAAGCTTCTGTAATGTTTGTAGCCTTTGTAGTAATTTAAGAGAAAAAAAATGCTTTGTCAAAGGGAGCTTCCAGATTCTCAAGTAGAATTATAGGTTTGCATTTTTTATTCTGTCATGACTCATTATTTTTGACATATTTCAAAAGAAATTCATCTCACTTATCATTACCTACCCAAAAGGATTCAGAGAGCAGTTTTCTTTTTAAGGGAGGGCATGAACATACTTCCTTCTATTTTACTATTACTAGAATTTGCATATCTAACTTAAAATGCAAATATTATCGGTTCATGAAGTTCCCTAATGCCATATTTACCTTATTTAAAAGTATCATCTGCATGTTAGACTGAAAAGAGATGGTTTATCATGGCTCCTATTATAATCTAAAAATAAATCAATAAATAATATTCATAAAATGATCTGAAAATGTCCAATACACAATTTTAGTGATCGTTGGCATAAAGCCAAAATCATTTAAATAGACAAATGAACTATTTGACAACACTTTTTTAAATACATTATTCCCTCAAGTCAGTTTCTCTAGAGTTTTTATATGAGTTAGTCACTCTAAACATTTAAATGATTGTTGCTAGTGGGCAGTGCTCTACACAAGCACTAATAACTATGTGAAGTTTACAAGAGTCATTGCCATCAAACTAATAAGGCGTCTTTTCTATGAATGGCAACTCCTCATTACTAGTCTGTGAAACCAAGAGTTTACTCTGGCATTTTTGTGCAAAATATCTTTGGCATGTCAAAAGGAGATATGTTTTCAAAACTGTTCAGTAGTATTTATTATATATTAAAGTAATACATTCAAATAGTATTACACAAATTCTAGATTCCAGTTGCTATAAAAATCATCTGATACATTTTTCCTGCCCACTAGGAGCTTACTCTCCGAGTAAAATTAAGGTGTGAACAAATAATATGAATATATTTATTTTTAATTAAATATTATAAATACAAGCAGTTCTCTTATATCATTTGTTATTTTAAATTTTCTTTCTCTTATTCACTGTAGAATGGTTATCTATTTTTCTTCTTAGCTAAATTTCAAAATCCAGATTTAAATTTACTGAAACAAGAAACCCATATTGAGACCATTGCTGTTCTCCAACTATGAGCATAAAGAAGCCAGAGGCCTTTATAATAGCTCCATTCCAATTACAATTAACATCCAATTGTTGGTTTCTTCCCTTTCTCTTAAAAGTAGAATTTTTCTCACTAATCTCATGAGTTTTTCTACAGATGGTTATAATGCATACATGTTCTATCACTGATTAGCACAGTTTAAAGAATAATAGAAAATGTAAATTCAAATATTAGGAGTTATTTCTAAGTAACCACTTATAAAATCACCATTTGAGGTTCAGTAAAATAATATGTTCCAAATTAGCCAAAGCCAGTCCTTTAAAAGTCAGAATGTGACTTCAAGCTTAAGGTTCCTATGTGAAAGAACTCCATATATGTTGTCAAAGATCAAGTCTCTAGACTTCATAATAAAGTATAGAGAGTTGCATAAACTTAGTCTACTTCTAGTCTATCTTCCAAGCAGATCCCAAATAAACAGATTAAGAGCATAGTGTTAAATAAATCTATGTTTTCTTCATATATGTCAAATTACTTTTTAAAAATATTTATTTTCAGCCTAACCCTCCCCATGGAAGGAGCTGAATATATTCAGTAGTAGGAGCACATCCAGAAGCCTTTGAGGAGGGGGATGGCTCTTCATATTCATGAAGCTTGCATACTTCTGTTGGTCATCCCTGGATTGGTCACCTCTGCTGCCATTAGTCATGAAGACTATCCTGCTGATGAAGGGGACCAGACCTCCAGTAACGACAATCTGATCTTTGATGACTATCGAGGGAAAGGGTGTGTGGATGACAGCGGCTTTGTATACAAGTTGGGAGAACGATTTTTCCCAGGGCATTCCAACTGTCCTTGTGTCTGTGCTCTGGATGGACCTGTTTGCGACCAGCCAGAATGCCCTAAAATTCACCCAAAGTGTACTAAAGTGGAACACAATGGATGCTGTCCGGAGTGCAAAGAAGTGAAAAACTTTTGTGAATATCATGGGAAAAACTACAAAATCTTGGAGGAATTTAAGGTATGAGTTGCCATCCATGTTTATTGAGTACTAACTTTTCACACCACATACTTAGTAAATTAGTACATTAACATTAAAGCTGGAAAAACATTTTTAAATTTCCCTTTAATTTACAACCATAACCCAGTTAGAATATGTACCATGGTAGTCAACAAATAGCTAATTTGTTTGTTGAGCAATACCTAAAGGATTTCACAATAACTTTTTCTTTCAGAATTATTTGTGGCATGCTGACATCTTTTTTCCCTTAAAATTTTCTTCTGTGTTATTACAAAGTATATTTTCTGATGGAAACACTTAATTGGAAGCTATGTGTCTATCAAGTCAATGTTTAAATTTTATAAGATTTGTGGCTTAGTAGTCTATATTTGGAGGCATTTAACCATAACCTAGAACTATCTGTTCAGTATATGGAACTGCAATGCTAGAGAGACACAGTTTTGAGCTATGGTCTTCATATTTATGCACTGGACCTACTTCTTGTAGAGCATAGTCCGCATTCTGTTCTCTGATTATTAGTTGGTTTTGTTTTTTTGTTTGTTTGTTTTTACTTACAGGGTTTCAGAGTGAACTGAAATTTTATCATAGTCCATTATAAAAAGTGGTAAAAAAAAAAAAGACTAATTTTTCAACCTCCATGGTATTTCCTGGCCTTTCTTTTATCCTTCTATTATATTTTCAAGTAACTTGGAGCTCATTTTTGTCTCCTTTTATAATCTCTTTTTAGAGTCTCTTTTCTCCAATGGCTAGTTTTAATTAGGGGTTCTTACAAGCCAGATTGGAGCCCTGAGGGTATAAATTAAAGTATTAAATTATCCTCCTGAAATGCAATGGCAGTTTGTGCCGTGGACTGCCTGTCATCCTGATGACTTGATTTAAAAGATTTTAATTTCATGTAACCAAGTTCAGTGACAAAGTCTTAGAACCTTATCAGCAGAAGGTATAGCTAGCTTTCAGTATGGCTATGTATGTATGAGAAGAATATTCAGTCATTAGCCCTGACCAAACTCCTCCACAAGAGTCAAATGAGAAAAGAAGTCAATGTGTGGAAGAAAGGTTTTGACTAGTAATTATGATACATTCTGTATATTAGCCTTTCATTGCATTCAGTCCATTTCAGATTATAGGTATAAATTAGTTCTAAGGACAAGAGAGGGCTTTTAAAGATAATTATCACATTTAAATATCTTACACATAAATGTTATTCTAGACTTTTCTCGTTCATGTATTGAAATACTTTGTGGCATAACATTGAGAAGAGGCCTGAGAATTTAGTCAAGTTATCATTACTGACATCAAATAATAATTTAGAGTGTAAAACATTAATAATAACTTTACAGTCTCTAAAATATTGGATAGATTTTGGTACTGGCAAAATTAGGTTTAGAGTTGTGAGTGTGTGAAACACTTTATTCTTGTTTTATTTATTTGTTTGTTTGTTTGTTTATTGACCTACTTTTGCCCACCCTTGTATGATTCTGCTGTAGTCATTATATAACTCACTGATGTGAACAAGTTTTCTACCTAACTATGTCATGAGATCTTTAAATGTGATTTTTAAAAAAGAGATGCCACTTGCCTGCAACAATTTAAATATTATCTAGGGCAAATTCTTAAGATTGTGGAGCTGAGACCAAGAAAGTTTGTTACTTGTCCAAATTGTCAAGTTATTTTACCTATTCAAAATATTTCCATTCTAAATAAAGTCTACAGAACCTCTCAAAGCACTTTAGCTCAAGAGCCATTTAGACCTGGATTCAAATCCTAAATGATTACTTAGATTCAAGACTTTGTAAAGAGTCTTTAAACTTTTTTGAGCCATATGACTAAAAAATGACCATCAGAATAATTACTTTTCTTGGGAGGAGATATTGGAGAGATTCAATGAGATAATTTACGCAAAGTTAGCAGCCTGATACAGAGTAGATATTGAATAAATGGTGTTCTCATTCCTCTAAACTCTAATGTTTCAGGAATTTACTCTAAGTCATAAATTTTCTATAACTTCATCTACATTTTATAATGGAAACTAATGTTAAAAGTCATTCAATTGAAAGAATTCCAAAACCTTTTGTAAAATGTTCTACTTATCTATGTGAAGTATATACACCTAAGTGAATACCAGCCTTAACCTGTTATCTTGATTTTCTTTCAATTCAGCTTGCAAGCGACAAGTAATTCATTTTTAAAAGTGTAAGAAACTTTTACATAATAATCTTATTATGGAGGTTATATTATACACATAATATAGTCATCTACAAGCATTTATTGGACTGTTTAGTATATATGATACTATAGGTGTACTTACATTGGAAAGTAAGATATCTGTAAGATATAATCTCCACTCGTGGGAAAGCATGGACAATGTGGAGAGAGATGGGGTGGGGGATGGGGCAGCTCTCTAAAGTATGTTACTGTGAAGCTCAGCACCAAGAAATGTGGTGTCAGAAGCGTATCAACATGCTGTAAGGTTTTAGTCAACAAACCTTCTTTTTCTTCAGGAGGGTCAAAATTGAGTCTGTTTTAAAAGAAGTAATTAAAATTGATCTGGAGAGATTAGAGTGCCAAAGAGGAAACTGCCTGAGTAAAATCAGAGACTGGGGCCAGTAAAATTTGCAGAGAGAGAAGGGAGATGAGAATAACAAGAAAGAAGCTGGATCTTATAAAATCCTATTATGATGAGAAAAGTAAATTTGTATATGTTTTGGACAGTGGAGAGAGGAACTTGAATACCGGGCCAATATATTTAGATTCAGTCTAAAGAATAACAAGAAATAAATTGCAGGTTGTTGTGCATAGAGATGGCCTAGTTCAATATGTATTTTTAAACCTTGTAGCCAAATATAGAATTGAAGAAGAGGTGGAGATTAATTGATGGCTGGGGAGGTGAGACTGTTGCAGAAAACAAAGAATGAGATGACCAGCAAGCATAAGTGCACAAACATTCAGGACTGTGTTTAGGATAAAAATCTAAACTGCCTCGTATAGCCTAGAGTCTACTCATCAACCTCTCCAAGTATCTTTCTCAGTGGCTTCTCTTCCCTCTTTGCTTGTACATGCTGTCCCATACTTTTTCACCATCACATATTTATATAATTCCAACAGATTACATCAAAATTCCATTTAAATTTCATCTCCACTGGGAAGCACTCTCTGATTGTCCTACTGCAGGATCTTGGGCTGTGTCTCACTCTTCTCCTGTATCATTGCACAGCATGCTGTGCACAGAATTCAAACAAGAACAGTAATCCTAGCCAGGCACTGTTAAAACTTTTGTATGTATTAACATGCATGTCATGTCATAATATCAGTATGAGTATTATACTGTTTCAGCATCATTTTACAGACAAAAGCAAAGCATCAAAGTGGAAGTAGCTTGCCCAACCTCATACAGCTCTAAAGTGCATGAAGTGGGATTCACACCCAAGCAGCCTGGGTGCAGAATCGAAGCTCCTCACCACCTCTGCTACCTTCATCACACTCCAGTAATACAATTTGACACAGCCTGTCTCTACCTCTAGACAGTGAACTCTGTAGACCTAGGGACAGAATTTCCTTTTTTCTCTTCTTCTCCCAACCTTGGCATTACATGAACCACAGTGCAGGCATCCAATACATTTTTGGTGAATGACATATAAGTCAGATTATAATTGAACTCATTGAATAGAGAAGTGAATTAGAGTGTCTTTAAAATACCTATGTTTCTTTCTGTTTATGTGTTGATCTCTTCATTTTAATTTGTTAAAAGAAGCACTCAACCTTCAGATAAAGAGTAATCTTTGGGTCCCTAAAGATGACACATTGTGTTTATGGGATACCTATTTCCATCCTGTCATTTTCTACTTGTCTCCCTCTCTCTTTCTAAGCAAGGCTCATCTTGGAGTCTGCCTCTCTCCCAGGGCCATAATGACCACCTATTGTTTTAGGTGTGCTGTCTCACTCTGCACAGTTGCAAAACATGTCTCTCCTTCAATCTTCTCTGATCACCAAATTCAAATGTAAACTCAGTCACAAGTGTCACCAATATGAAGAACAATGTTATGTATAAAGGTTGGATTTTATTTTTTTTCAATATGACAGATGCAAGCTTTGAAAATGGATTTCTCTACTTTTTTTGAAAACTCTAAATTTTCCAGTGTTCCAGTAATATTGTATTAAGATAAAGGTCACTATATAGTAGGGTCTCTCATCTTTCTTTTATGTGTATCCAGGCAAAAAAAAGACAGTAGGTCTACTTCTGAAGAGATAAGGAGTATAAATAATACATTACAATAGCATTTTTTACAGAAAAAAAATGTTGATTGGAAATGTAGGCTCTGTCAGTTTTGGCTTAACTATCTTATGCTGAGTTTCCAAAGGGAGAAATAGTTTCTTATTTTGCTCAGTATTTTTATCACTCTCACTCAGCTAGAATTAGCCTTTTTGGATTTTTTTTTATACTTTAAAACTCGTACTGATTTAGTTTTAGGTCAGACACTGAAGGTTATCCTACATGCAGCTGGGAGAGATGGTTCAGCTTTTACACAGCCTGTCGCACTTTAAAGTGATTTTCTCCAGTCCCCACCCAGTGCCCTTCATTCAGAATTTGGATTCACCCAGGATCTTCCTTTCTCTGCAGGCGTTGACTTCTGTCTTTTTCCTACTGCTGGCCAAAGACAGCAGGTCAGGGTTTCAATTCTTACTTTTATTTTTCTTTCAGTGTGATTGTTTTCTCATTCTGCACATTTTATGTACATGTTGTTGCTTTAAAAAAAAAAGTAAACATAGTCTCATGCTGTAGTAGGCTGCCTAGTTTTTGCCCTGAATGTTGCATTTACTATTTAAATCTGGATGAAAGAAGCAAAGAGGACAAAAAATTAATCACTTGGACTATTTTGTCAAATCATCCTGCCCATAAAAACTATAGGTCCCAGTTAAGGCTGAGAACTGACTTGCTCTTCAGTGGGTTTCTTCACAGGAAGATAGGCTCTCCAGCTTTCTCATTAATTTGTGCCCCATTATGGATGTCCACTCTTGTAGCATTAAATCCATCAAAGTGTTTGAGCAGAAAGGAAAATTCTAATATAGTGAAAGAATGGAAGGCAACATATCCTGGCAACTAAGGACCAAATATGTGAAAAAACAGGGGAAGGCGGTGGCTGTAAAAAGATCTCAATTGAGGGGACTAATAGTTAACCCCTTGCAGAAGCACCATTCACTGCGCACACACACACACCACCCACCACCTTTGCATCGTTTCTATGAAAGGCACCGTTTCTATGCTTGCACTAGGAAAGGGGTACAGAGTGCATTTTCCAGAGATGTTGTAGGTGGTGGGAAGGGCACCAGGTATCTGACCGGAGTGGAGGCAGGGAGTTGGGGGGATGGGGTCAGATTAAACCTGGATTCAGACCAAACCTTGGTATTTGGGTTCTGCCTAGGAAAGAATTCAGAGTAAGACTGAAACTGTAAGAAAACACTTATCTGGTAAATTACAGAGGTAGAAGAAGCAAGTCCTAGAAGATAGGCTTAGGAAACAAGTATGGATACAAAGGAAGGGCTGTTGGAGCTTGGGAGTGATGAAGCTAACAGTAAGGTGCCTAGGGAGGAGAGAGAGAGGGAAGAGGGTAGGAAAAGGCTCAGGCTTGCTCCCGGGCGGGAGAGCACACTGGGTCCTCCATCCTAAGGGTTTTAAGGGTGTAGATTTTAGGGACAGTCCCAGAGAAGGATCTTCATATAGTATTTAGTAACCTTCCAGGTGTGTCCATTCAGGGTTGTGGTCTCCACTGATAGATTGGCTGGCACCAGGGCAAGGGGGTCATTATTCCATGCAGCTGATTCTGACATCAGCCACAGCTGGTTTTATTGCTTATATGCGCCTGGAGCTGGAATACAACTGAGGTCAAGAAGTTATCTCTATGGAGGAAAGGTCAGGGGGTCCAAACATCATGACCAGTGAAATGCAAGTGGATGAAAAGTCATCCTGGGGGTGAGGTCCCACCCTACAATTGATTGCTAGGCACCTGGGTCTTTTTCCACTTGATGGCCTTTATTATTCATTTATTTATTTATTTATTTATTTATTTATTTATTTATTTGGTTACTCCTCACCAGATGCTATTTTCCATTGATCTTTTAGAGAGAGTGGAAGGGTGAGGGGCAGACAGAGAGAAATATTGATGTGAGAGAAACATCTCAATTACACGTCCTGACCAGGGAGGAGCCTACAGCGAAGGTACGTGCTCTTGACCAGAATCAAACCTGGGACCCTTTGGTCCACTGGCCAATGCTTCATCCACTGAGCCAAACCAGCTAGGTCATGGTGACCTTCTGTACCTGGCCCATTGTCCTTGCTCTGCTTATGTCTTTCTAACTGCTTACAGCAGTGTGAAGGTTGTATTTATTCTAGTAACAAAGAAGCGTGTGAATCTTTGAGTATATGAGTGAGATTTTTAAATATTTTTTTCAAGAGGGATTTTACAAATTCTAGACAAATGGTTCATGGAGTTATCAGGAACATTTGTAAGATTCCATCTAAAGATAGTCCTCAAAACTATCATAATTTTATATAATAATTATTATTGGTGATCTGTGTTGAGATTGAGAAGACTAATTCTACAGTTGCTGACTCTGCAAAATAACTTCTGGTTTGCAGGGTATTTTGTAGTTTTTAACATTAAAATGGTCTTTGAGTAAATTCAGGAATGGCTTCTCCTTTAAAGTTTCTACAAAATAGCACAGATGAAGTAATTCCAGTCAGGGATGACTTGCTCACCCGAGCCTCAGCCCGGCAAGCAAAACACACAGTCTCAGGGTTTATACTCTCAGTGGGAAAGTCCTATCTTTGTAAGTAGCAAGGGAACTTCTACTGAATATGTATAATCTCTGACCAATTTCAGAGAATAGAAGTCAATTTTTTAAAAAACATAAATTTAGAAAGTTCCTTTTACCTTTCCTCATTAATTTTATATTGTGCTTAGTAGGCATTTTTAATGCTGTGAAACTATACTAAATCTAGAAAATAGGTCAGATCTTTAAAATAATTTAAAAAGAAACCTCCAGTGATAATTAGGAATGATTTTCTTGATTTAATGGGTGGTGGGGTTTTTGTTGTTGTTGTTTGTTTGTTTGTTTTTAATGAGAGAGTAAGTATAAATGCCTTCCAAGATCAAGATAAACCTGGAAGGGGTGAGATAGTCTGTTGTCAGTTGGAACAGATCTCTTGCTTTTAAATTTTAGGAGAATTGATAGTAAGACAACCCTTTGGTGTGTTTGTATGTAGAAATAGTTTTTCATGCTTGTGCACTGATATATATCGCTGTCCTTCGTATTGCAAGATGCTGCTGCTAATGATGGTAGCCGTGTGATAAGAATGACTACAAAGATTTGTGACTTGGCTTCTGTACCCTGTGCACATGGGCAATCCGTGTTTGATTTGCAGCCACATCTGAGATTTGTGGGCCTTGTCGCCTTGAGTGACGATCTCAGAGAGCTGAGGTCAGCCATCAGCCATTTTGCAGACACTTCAGCCTATCCCTTACTAACTCTCCACTGGTGTGAGAAGTTGAAAGAGAAGACAGAGTGACCTGGTAGTCCCCCTTCCAAACAATATTACTAGGTTTAGGATGTTTTAGACATTTGCCTCTTTTTAATTGTGGCGATAGTCTCCAAAATACATAATTGGTCAATTGTATGATATGGACAAGCATATTTTTCTACTTTTTATATGTTATTTCATAAATTGGGTCTACACATTTTATGCACATTTTATAGATTAATCCATATAATCTCAATTGAAATTGCTGTATACATGTATTCAAGCGTGTGTGTGTGTGTGTGTGTGTGTGTGTGTGTTTCATGAATGTTCTTCATGAAAATCTTACGTTAAGATAATAAGAATCCTTTGTTTCTACTTCTCCTTATTTTTGTTTTAATTTGTTGTCCTACAGCTTGATTTACACATCAGGCAGTGTTTGTAAAGGAAAGCTTACTGGTTTATATTTTAGTTGCACTTTGTCAAGCTTTCCAGGAAGAGCTTGAAACATAATTAAGAGGCGATTTGAAGCAATCAGTGCTTTTGCTTATCCAGGTGATCTTTCTCAAACAATAGCCACTGTTAATTGGGAACTGGCTTATTGTAGAGTCTAGACTTTGTACTTTTATCATCACTACTGATTAGCATCAGTAATTTCAGTCTAACACACCTCCATTGTCAATTCCCTTGCCTCTAGCCTGCCACATAGCACATCTCAATAAAGCCATCTTTGCAAGGACTAAGTGACACCATGAAAAACGTGAAGTACTAAAGTAACAAGAAAAATCAGTTATCTCCTGAAAAAGTTTTCAAATGATATTATTTTAAGGCTGAATAAAGTTTTCTAAAGTGGATACAGGCAGCCAGTATGGCTCAGTTGTTGAGCTTTGAACTATGAACCAGGAGGTCACAGTTCCATCCCCAGTGTGTGGCGTGCAGGAGACAGCTGATCAGTGATTCTCTCTCATCACTGATGTTTCTCTTTCTCTCTCTCTCTCTCTGAAATCAATAAAAACATTAAAAAAAAACATAAAGTGGATAGAAGTCTAACTCTTATGTTTTCCCTACTATGATACAATGTGATCATAAATAAAAATTAAATAATTTTCATATTTCTAGCAATAGGATGGATATGATACTACAGTGTCATCCTATATGTCTCGTGAAGAGTAAATAGTATTGGCAATTTGAAAATTATAGTATTACATATTGACTTACAACTAAATTCTAACTGCTTAACGGTTGATTTTTTAACTAAATACTACTTGAATGGAATTTTGAAATCATTTTGTTTTAATACTAACCTTTGACGACCGTTGTTACTTCTTTGCATAGTATTAGATTTTTAATGTCTGAGTTTATATAAATTATATTTATGAAAGGCAAGTATTATGGTCTGCTTTTCATAGTCTAGGGCCTTCCCACTTTTAAGAACTGACTAGAACTTTTAGATATGAAAAGGAACTTTAACATTATTTTGCCTAATGCATTCTACAGATTGTAAAACAAGGCCAACAGAAACTCAGTAAAAACAAATACATAGCTCGTTATTGGCAAAAGTGATACTAATACATTGCTTTCCTGTGATCTTTTTCCCCCTGACAATTTACCACCTGTAGGTATAACAGAAAAATGTTGTTTATTTGCATCTTCCTTTCTAATAAATATGTTAGATGCAAAGATTTATTTCAGCCAATTATCTATAGCAATGTGATATTAGGACCTATCACCATGACAACCCAGAGTTAAAGTACACAAGAACAATAAAATATTGGCATATCTAAAATCAGTCTGACACAGTCTCCTCTTGCAAAATGTACTCTAAGTTTGCAAAGACTCTGATAAAGAGAGGGCCATTTGTCTAAAAATGAAAAATTATTTAATTAAACAAACTATAGGCCAAAATAAAACAAATACATTAGGTTAAACACTATCTATTTTCATGGATAGTAACTATGCTAGGAAGTAACAGAGGAAAAAAATTAGTTATACATTTGTAAGGAAATAAACTGAATATACATTTGGTTGTTTTTAGAACTGAGGACCAGGTTCTTAATTTTTTTTTTTCTTACTCTGCAATCTCTCATTTCTCCCTTCTTGGAAGAATGGAGTGTGTGAAATGGGTGAGGTATGCAAGTCTCAGGATACATGGCATTAGAAGAAAAGCATATCCTTAAATTGGCATATTATCAGTATCATTGAAGGCAGGAATACTGAAAAACTCACATTTCCTCATATCTCCCTTTTTAATTACAATTAAAGTTATTTTAATTTTTATTTTTTCTAAAAACTCCCAAATTATTGTAATGATTGTTTGGACTTGGAAATTGCTGCCATAATGTAAGTCTGTCTTCTAGGGAACACTACCCCCTGTGAGAATCTCTGTAAGGATTTTATTTTATTTTTTGTCATGGTGAAGTAAATGTAAGAAGTGATGATTCCTTGAACTTCTATTAGAAATGTGCCATCCACATTAGTGTATTGACAGTGCTTGAATGTTTTTGGAAGGTGTATCTGAGAGTCAATATGTATAGTTCAACAGCTCAGATCTCAAAGTGTGATGGAAAACTAGATTTTAGAGGGGCTCTACCACTTACCAACCCAGTGATCAACGCACATGTTACTGTACTTCAGTATGTCTTAGTGTACACTTCTCTAAAACAGATATGATAGTAAAAAACTTGGCACACAAAAAGAGATGCATAAAAACTATGGGGCATTTTTACTATTATTACCGATTTTAATCCAGTATTTCACAAATTTATTTAACAGTAAACATTTCTTTTTCCCTCAGAACTTTTATTAACATTTTAAAGTTAATAATAGTTCAGTGAAACATAGCTTAATAAATATCTTGCTAATAATTCAAGATAATCTTTTATTTCTTCAACTCTTTGGGGCAATTAATGATAAAAAAGTCTTTACATCTCTGTGTATCCTCGATTGTCTAGTTCTTTTTAAAGTTTGCCAAATTACATTTATTCTGATTGTTTATAGGAATTTATTAATTTTGTTGAATAAAACAATTTAATTGGAAAAGACTTTTTAAAATTATAATAATAATGGTGTTGGTCACGTATAATTGAAAAGCTAAGATGAAGGTCCGCACATTATGATCCATTAGCCAAATCCAGCTCACCATCTGTTTTGGTAAATAGAGTTCTACTGGGAAATAGTGATGCTGATTTATTTACGTCTATGGTGTCTTTACACTAGCATGCGGAGTTCAGTATTTGCTCCAGAGACCATCTGACCCTCACTGGTCAAAAATACTTACTATCTGACCCTCTATAGAAAAAGTTTGCCAACTTCTGATCTACAGTCAAATTATCATTCTTCCCTTTCCACTTCCCTCAAATTGTCCTGTCATCAAATCTTTTAAACCTCCATTCCTGAATGTTATTAAATCTTTGGGTATTGATAAATATAGGACCTACTTTGCTTGTGGGTGTTCTCAGGGATCTCTTTTCAAGTAAATTTTAAAATGCATCTAGATTTGCCTGCTTTAAGCAAACTTGACTGTGTTATATACAAACTTAACAGTAGACCTGCTTAGTCATATCTCTTTTATCTGCTTGTCTCCAAGGAATACAGCCTTGCTCTTGGATATATGACACTTTGCATGGATATATAATAATTTATATATAACATAAATATATATTATTATAAAATTATAATTTCCTAAATATATAAACTATTATGTATAACAATTTAAAGACTTTCCACTTACTGAGAATCCTCCAATGAAATAGATAAATAAAGATAATAAAAGTTCCATTATTTGGCTATCCTAAGTGCTCTCTTCCGATTAATGTGACAAGTCAGTACTTTTAATTTAACATAATAGATATCCCACTATATCATTAAATAAAAATATATAAACTCTCTGTTTACTTATTCAGTCCATTATTATATCTTTTCAAGTCACCTTACATAATTCATACTTTGATGTTATTGTGTCTCATTTTACTAAATATGGAGAAGTGGTAGGTCTTGTGGGGGAGTACCAAAATATGTAAAACATAAACCTGACCTTCCAGGTGCTCCTAGTCTATCAAAGGAGTAATACAGATGCCATTAACAACAGGGGTCCTGTAATGACTGTTCTAGGAAATCCTCTAAAAAAAAAAAAAAGGAATAATTCAGTCTGAAGGAAGGTATCTTAAGAGGAGGAATTTCAGTGCATTAAAAGCATTTTAGATAAAATAGGGAATTTTGCAAAAGTAAATGCAAAGCGTGTACAGAGAAATACGAAGTAACCTTAGTGGCCAAAACATAGAGGACAGAGCAGACAAAAAGTGAGAGGGAAAAGTGAGAAGGGAGCATGGGACGAGCTCACAATGTCAGGGCCAGGCTGAGGGGCTGGGGCTGAAGCAGGACTGAGTAGAGAATCACCAAAGAAGGGCTTGGATCAGGGAACTGACACAACCAGATCAAAACAAGTAATTGTTAACAACTTTATGAAATATTTTGCACCAGTGTTCCCTCATTGAATGATTTAGTCCTTAGACGTTTTTATTCTCATTTTATTAGTGAGAAGGTAGGGGCTTCTTCCTCTGACTCCAATGCTCTCCGCCTTACACCTGACCAGCTTCTGTAAGTTCACTATGGACGTCATGCAAGACGTGGTAGAGATGACCTATTTCCCATTTCAGCATATTCATGTCCTATATTCTGAAATGTGTGTTCAGTTATAACTCACATATTTCCCATTAAGTCCTGTATCTTTCTGACAAAGTGTAGTACATTGCTAACATGAGGAAAATTCTTTTCCCACTCCACATTTTACAGGGCTCGGTTTATCTCATTTTAAAAACTTCCATGGCCATAAAGATGCATGCATCTAAAGAAGTGCATTCCCATCCATTAAAACAATCAAACAAAACCTGAATTCTGGATGCAGTGAGAATTGACTACAAATATCTTTGCAAATTTATGTTGTTGTTGTTGGTTTTTAATTCCCACATCAGTGAAATAGAAATTTGAAACAACAACAAACATGGACCTTGATGATAGTTTTTCAGACTTAGAAATTCCATAGTCAATTGTAAAAATATCCAAGTTTTCATTTTTCTTTATAGTGAGAGAAAAGCCACATCTCTCTGAAACTGCACTTATTTTTACACCAAATTAGTTTTATTTCTCTCTCCTAAATATAATAAGGAAATAATGAAGTTGTTCAGTCTATGCGCAGCTGATGTTGTTCAGTGGTGGAGTGTTGATCCATGAACCAAGAGGTCACTGCTTCCTTCCTGGTCAGAAAACATGCCTTGTTTGTGGCCTGTACGCCAGTAGGCAGTGTGTAGGAGGCAGCCAATACATGTTCTCTCTCATAGTGTTTTTATCTCTCTCTTTCTTACCTTTTCTCTCTCTCTAAAATCAATTTTAAAAAGCATTAAAATGATTGTTCAGTATAACTTTAATTTTTCTCCAACAATCCTACTAAAGTAACAAACCTTTGTCTGAGATTTAGAAAGCTTCATTAGAAAGAAAAAAAGAATAATCACACAGAATTTTCTTTTTGTTGCTGAGACTCTAGGTCTAGGACAGTCACATTGAAACTATAAAAGACTTTAATCAAGACTCAAAAGAATGTGATCTCCAGTTACCTTGTTTAAATATATATATATATATAAATATATATATATATATATATATATATATATCTTTTTGTCACATATCTGATTAATGATTGAAATTTTATCTTTGTAAATAAGAATCCAATTAACTATCTAAAAATTTTGTCCAAAGGCATTCTCAATCTAACCATGATCTGAGTGTAAATTTTAGAGATGAAACCCAGGTTATTTTCAAAACTCTAAACAATATATTCTTTACAAATTCAATATTTCAAATTATTAAAAATGAAAATGTGTATGCCATCATTTAAGAAAAATAATTTATGATTAATATAGAACTTCCTTGATAATATACAAAGGGATATAAAGAAAAGAAACACCAGTCCTATGATGATGACAGTATAGTTTTTACAAGTTCACATAGTTTAAAAGTTCCTTTTTGTCTCATAAAAATTAAATGAGAAAATTAGAGTCCTTTTGCTATTAGGTTATTATTACCTTCATCTTACAAATGAGGAAACCCAGGTTCCAGTCTTTTAAGTGATCTGGCCAAGGTAAAAAAAAATAGTATTTGGCCAGGACATGAGTTCCAAATGTACTTATTCCATACAACCGAATTCTACTGGGCATTAAGATTAACAAATTTATACATAATAAAATTATGACTGCATCTGCTATACCTTGCATAAGAATGCACATTAAAGTTGAAAGGTTTATCAAGAAACTACTCAGTCAAGACTTTTTATACTTTCATCTTATTGCGCATAAGTCATCTCAATGTATTTTTGTCAAATGGGGTAAGCTATGAGTTAAGTATAAAATAATGAAGTCTAAAATTTAGAAATTGCTGTTGGGACTTAAACTTGAAAATTAATATATTTTAATATTAGCAGTTATAAAGCACTTTGCTTTATTAATTTTTAATTACTCCCTCTTTATAACATGCAAGATAATGTTACCAGCAAATGGAAAATGAAGAAAAATATTTCAACTTTTAGAAAATTTTTGCCCAGAGAAATACTGAGGTAGCAAAGAGAGATTTCTTAGGTAATAATCTGATTGGCACTCCCCATACAAATGAATGTGGTTGTACGAGGCCTATGGCGCCTATCTCTCCTAGATGACCAGAAGACCTCAATTCAATGTCACCATGTACAGCCAGCAGGCTGTTATGCCCTCTCGCTTTTCCATCATCACCTCCTTTTAATGTCTCCCATAGAATAGGATCGGCGAATTAGTCTCTCACACAATTCCTTCAGGTTGTAGAATTCTAAAGGTGATGTATTCTCCCTCACCCACATGTGGGCCTTGTTTCATGCTATTATAGATTACTAGCTTTTTAAGTGATAATCAATAATCTGTCCTTTTCAGTGTCAAAAAGTAAAGTTTTGAAGTTATAACGTTACTCACTTTTCTCCTTCTGCATAAATGGGTGATTGGAGGAGCATCCCTGGCAGGGAGACATACAGGCTCTCCTGAAAATACTTGGTCCACTGTCAAGGACCTTCCTTGTGCCAAAGTCAGCTGTCAATCCAGCTTATCAGTGAAGGACTGCTTTTATCAGCTATTTCACAAGTATAGGTGTGGTGCTTCATACAAATCTTCATCTTGAATCCTTCAGCCTTTGTCTATTCCATTGGGTTCCCCTAAGATCTTAGAGGCTGAAAGAACAACCCCAGCTCTTAAACACAAAATAATATTTTCTTGATTTAGTGTGCTTGCCTACCTAAAAAAATAAATCTGTGATTGTAACTAACAAAAGATGGTTTCACTTACATTCTCCTTATCTATATTTTCTTTGCATATGTTCATACTTCAGAAAAAGCTGCATTTTTTTGTCATAAGATTCCTTGAAAACATTCAGAAAAAAAAAATTGGTTCAATAAATGACCAGTTTATCAGAAGAGTCAGCATGTAATTATAGAACTGCCTGCCCATGAAACATAAGCCAAAGTCCATTAAAACACATATTTTAAGGAAAAATAACTTTAGGGTGGAAAAGCCATTAATATAATGTCATTGTTGGGTTGCAACTATAATGAAGAATTTTCAAGAATGAAGGGTCTTTTTTGTACTTCATAATGAGTAATTTTATATTGGGCATTTTATCAACTTTTTTTGCAATATTCTTGAGTTTTGCATTAGCTTGGAGTAATGGCAATTGAAAATATAAAGATTTACTCCAATAATCCTTAAACATTAAACTTATTTTTATAGATATCTAAATGATCACTATTGTCTTTTAGAGTGGCATTTATTGAGGGCAAGCTAGATATGTAGTTCATCTTGGTTTATCCTACATTTAATAAATATGTCAAGTAAATAATTTTTTAAATTTGCATTTTATATTTCTGAATTTTTGTTTAGCACCTACCTGGTTTATCATATCTACATAGGCTAAGCTGTGTGCATTTTTTACAATCACTTGGCTAAAATGTTTGCATTTTTAGTAGACATGAAGTGGTTTTTAACAGACTCCAGAAATAATTTTCCAGAATATATTTTCAAAATACCATTACTCAGAAAAAGCCAGAACAGCTACAATTTAACTTGTTATTCAAATGATAACCAGAATACACATTTGCTGACCAGCAGTGATGGTTATAAAAAAAATTATGCATCTGATTTTTTTAGTTGCTTCAATAGTAGTAAAATTCTTAAAGTTCCAGCTTTGTGTTCATAATTTGATAAGATTTGTGACCTCTGTATTTTAAACATCCTCCAGTCAATAGGACAGACCACAGAAGAGCTCACAATGATCCCATTAGTATAGGATTCCGAGGAGCCTTTGATTCAGTAATGTGATGGGTCTTCTATCACATGATGGTAAAATTTGGTTAAAACCCATTAGATCCATTGCTTATTAGGGGATGCCAGCTGCATGCAAATGACTGCCTACAAGAATGGCAGTGGGTGCTAAATATCCTTGTACTCTGTAATTTAATGTATATTTTAATGAAGTGAACAGTGAGATTCCTGACAGGCATCAGCAACTTTGAAATAGCATCTTCCAAATTTCTCATACAGCTTGAAAGTAATGAGATTTGTTTCATAAAGTGATGAGATTTATGCCATAAATTATCTCTAAGAGATGAGTGCCTTTTAGAGCAGTATCTTTTCCTTGGTAGAGATCAGATTTTTAAATAGTTGTTTAATGGGAAGTTTTTGCAGAAGCAATCAAAGCTATCTTCTTTGTGATAATTTTTTGACAATTATCAAAGCCATAGAGCACATGGAGTCCAAAATCTAGGATCACATGTCCCAGAGCACACATGATACCTTTAGGATGTTGCGACATAGCACTTAGAATATATCCTGTCCCTTCAGCCTTCAACAATATGCACAAAGGGCTTCCTAGAAAACAAGTTCTGTTTTTCAGAACATTCAGATGAGCTTTGTTAGACTTTGCATGCTAACCTGCTCTTTAGGAGAATGAACATTTTTAAAATTTGGGCTTTTTTTATAAAAGATATTTTATTTTACACTAAAATAATTTTGTTCAATAAGGAACCATTAAACTTGACACACATTATAAATGGAGACTAGAGTTTTTTAGTCTCCCCGGCAGTTCCTCCACATGTATTCTTGCCCTAGATTTAGTTATGATGGTATTTTTCTAGCACAGTAAAAGTCTGCAATCATCTGCTAGATAGTCCAGTCAATGGGGTGATTGAAGATTTACTTACCTTGTGATCCACACAATAGATATTATGAATTTCAAATTCCCTTTAGAGAGTGAGTTTATGTTCATTGCCATAATATTGAAACTCAAATAGTGATTTCCTAAGTCATAGTCAGAAACCTTTCCCCCTAAAGTGCCCTTGAACACAGATGGAGCTGCCCAGAGATATGGCTTAACAAATAAGGAAATATAAATAATGCATAAATGACTGTGCATATGTTAACAGCTATTTATTGAGGATTTAGCATGAGCTAAGATGCCTTCTTGGAGCTGAGAATATAGCAATGAACAAAGTGTGTAATCTGTAGGGAAGGCAGATAAGAATAAATAAAGTATAAACACATTTATGAGGTGATTTCATGAACTGATTGGCACCCTGGATGAACAGCATGATGGAAGGAGGTGATAGAGGGATAGTCAGGGCCAACTGCCCTGGAAAGAGGGAGGGCATTTGAATTGACATCTAAATGATGAGACTTCAGGAAAGTAAAATAAGTTTGTTGCTTTTCTTTTTCTGAGTGACTTTCAATGGTAATTTTAACCATTCACAATCATTCTTTATCGAGAGGCTTCTAATAACTTTTTTAAAAATAAATTTTATTGACTTTTTACAGAGAGGAAGGGAGAGGGATAGAGAGTTAGAAACATTGATGAAAGAGAGAGACATTGATCAGCTTCCTTCTGCACACCCTCCACTGGCGATGTGCCCGCAACCAAGGTACATGCCCTTGACCAGAATCGAACCTGGGACCCTTGATTCTGCAGACCGATGCTCCACTCACTGAGCCAAACCAGTTTGGGCAGCTTCTAATAATTTTTAATGTGTTTCTGATATGATTAACTCTATTAGTTCACAAACACCCTCCCCCACTACCACCACCACAAAAACAAGTCCTATAAAACTTGATCACAACTGCTTGGCCAGTATGGCTCAGCAGCTTAGCATTGACCTATGAACCAGGAAGTCATGGTTTGATTCCCCGTCAGGGCACATGCCTGGTTGTGCAGAAGGAAGCCAACCAATGGTTCTCTTATATCATTGATATTTCTAACTCTCTATCCCTCTCCCTTCCTCTCTGAAATCAATAAAAATATATTCTAAAAAAAACCCAACACTTTATCACAACCACCTCTGAAATCAGATTATACTCTAATAAGAGAAATAAGCTAAATATTCTTTTAAACAGTCATGCTTCCAACTTATACTTTTTAATTTTTTTTCAAAATGTTCTCACTAAGCATGCAATGGTGATGATGATGATAGTTATAATATTTTATAGATTTTTATGTGCTTCACAGTAGCTGTGAAGTTGGTAATGCTGTTATTCCCATTTTGTAGATTAAGAAACTAAGGCACATCAAAGTTAAGTAATTTTCCAAAGATTCCCAGCTAGTAAGTAAAGCATTTAAGACTTGAATTCAAGTAGCATGGTTATAAAGAACTTGTTTTCAACCATGTTGCCATACTACCCAAAGCCAACTAAGTGAAATATTATTTTCTATTTTTTTTCTAATTTAGAGTTCTTAAACTTGTATGAACATTGTTATTTTAAACTTCACCAAATTAAAATAGAAAACTGAATACTATGAACCTTGTCACTCTGAGGTTTGAATTCATACAAAAAATCTTATAGACTGTTACCATGCCCTCCTGGCACTTTAGGAACAATGCCAATAGCAGTTACCACATAAATAATGATGCCATGAGGTACTGATGCATGGACCAAACATCCAGGCTTTCCGCAGGTACGGATACAAAATACAAAATAAATGTACATATTTTAAAATAAATGTACATATTAGGAAAACTCTGCATCACCACTCTATAATAACATGTTCCAATAGTCTGGTGTTAGCTTCCAAATTCTCACAAAAAATATATTTGACATTTTTTTCAGGAGTTACTCAGTTATTCCAGTAATTAAGTTACTGATTCTCATTCTATGTTTCCCACTTTAAAGCATCATGGAGCTATCTACTGTTTCCAGGATTCTGGTACCTCTCCTCCAATTCTCCAAGAATCCTCAAAAGTCACAGACAGAGACAATGGTCTTGAAGTTAACCACTTTGGAAACAATGTATATCGCCATGTTTCTATTCTAATACCAAGAAGGAACATTGGAATTCTAGTCACTAAGCCATATTGAAGAGTCTCCTTTTACTCTATTAATTATAAATATATATCAGAAAAACCATTTGAAATTTGGGGGCAGCTGGGTCAACGTTTGGATTTGCCATGCAAATGTATTCAGTGATAGCAGGAACTATAGATAAAATGCCAGGTTTCTGCTTAAAAAGAGTCCCATATTTCATATTCAAAACACTAAGCTGGAGGTATAGGGACTCATAATAGTCATATACTCAGATCATCGAACATATTCAACAAATTAATTTGACCTTAAAACCTAATTTCAATTAAGATTTCTGTAAAGGCACATAGGTGTATATATAGTGAATGTTACTTTATGTTTCAAGCCTTTGATAGAAGTAAAATGTTCCTTGACATTTCTAGGAATAGATTTTCCTGGTACAAAATTTTAGGATGGTGTCATTTAATCATCTTCCCAAATCTCTGGCTGTTAAAACCATGTACCAGACATAATTCACATGTTCCTCTGCAAAAAAAAGCTCGTAAGAGTAATTTTCCCCAAGCACTTATTTCAGTGTCCTCTGTTCCGCTAAGGATAACTTTATTGTTTAATCTTTGGTTTTACTGGGATGTTTTCAGATTTAATCTATAGTTTTCATATTGAAGAGTCTGATAAAGGAAAATCTGTAACCAGCTCAGTGCTGAAGATGTAGAGATTTATTCAAAGCACCAAACCTTTCACAGTTGTATGCTATTTGGTGGCAAAGATTTTTAAAGTCTAAGTAATTCACTGCTCACTCCTAGGAAACTTCTCGATGTTTAAGCAACATGTTTTCAGGGCAGTGAAAGAAGTCACATTGGGCAAGGAATAGGGGAGTCTGAACTGGAGGGCACATGAAAGGGGATGGCAAGAGGCAGAGGGGCTGCAGAAGGAGGCCAATGGGTTCAATTTGATGGACTGGTAAGAGGGGAACATGAGCCATGTTAAGAGGGGAAGTAGAGGGACCCCAAGAGGCTTAAAATGAGAAGAAATAAGACTGAAGCAGACATTATTTGAAAACAAAATAAAACAAAACAAAAAAACTGAATGAAAAGAAAAGCGGAAATAACTTGTTTCAGACAAGAGATTCTGAGCCAAGAAGGGACAAACGAATGTGGTATATGAATAAAGCCATTTTCAGGAAATTGTAGTATCTGCCAATGACTAGGGTGACATTTTTATTTTTCTAATTTATGTTTCTGATTACTCAAATTCCCTTAAAAAAACAAGAAGGAAGGAAGGAAGGAAGGGAGGGAGGGAGGGGAAAAAGAGAGAAAGAAAGAGAGAGAAAAAATCAGGCATACATTTACCAGGAAGCCTGCGGACTTAGCTCTTACACAGAGTATTCTCAAGATTCCAGTCCATACCTATCCAGCATCCACCAATGTTAGGCAGATGCCCCAGGGTCTTTGCAGGACCAGTATCTGTCAGTGCTTTTTCGCAGATACCAGGTGTAGCTGCTAGCCTCCGAGGCTTGAAGATGTGGAGCTCCAGGAACATGAGCCATGTGGCAACCTAACCTCGGCCTGCTACAATTTTCTACTAACTCACATCTGCGGCTCCATAATAATCTCTTTATGCACTTACCACCCTAGTTAGTGAAATCTCCTTCTGAGCAGGAAATATCTACACTGTATAAATCAATTATTTGGTTGCTAATGGTTATTCCTGAGGATCTGGCATGCATGAAGAATGTACAAATCACTGAAAAATAAACTCCTATGAGAGAAGTGCACAGAATAGCATTCTTGCTCTGTTTGAATTAGGATAGTAATCTTCATCAGTCTGCGTTGGGAATCTAGTTGTCCAACAGATCTTTCTGAAAGATCACAGTTACTTTGAGGGAAACATTTTGCAAAGAACGTGTAGGGGTCTTTGAGGTTTTTAATGCCAGAATCAGTGTCCATTGGAGTCACACGAATGAGCCCCTCCTTTGGCAAGAAGAAAGGATCACAGTTGTGGAAGGACAGGGTATGGAAGCGATGATACTAGTGGCTCCTTCTTCTCTTTTATTAGCAAGAAATGCAGGCCAAGTCCTTCTGTACTTTACGAAGGCTTTGCAAAACCACTACTTTGCAGTTAATCAAGGAAAGGGGAACACTGACAATTTTGCTTGGAAAGGTAAGATATCATAACAGAACAGTATAGCAGCAAGAATGGCCATCTCTCACACTGTTTCCTCATCAAACATCTCCTCCATCCAAAGTGTGTTGTGGCTTCAAAACTTTTCCTTCATGTATTGAGATTATTCAGTGGAGAAGCTTTAGGGATATCCTAGCTTCAGGGGCAATCCAATAAATTCTCTTGAAATATTTAACACGACTTACCACATGGTAAAGCCCTTAACTCTGCCCTTCAATGCACTTATAACCATGTTAAGAAATAGCAATATTTTCCCACCGAATCTATGTGTACTTCTCTTGTTCCTACTAAATTTGAAATGAAAATAATTCTTCAAGCAGAAAGCAAATATAAATTTACCTGTAAAATAATTAGTTGAAAGATTTCCACCACCAATCCATCCCCCCAGGCTACTGGAGTCCAGGAGGACTGATATTACCCAAATTTTCCAGTTACAGAAGAAATAAGAGCAGACAGTGGTTTGGACAACAGCCACTGAGACCAAGGCAGAGGACTGTAACTAACACAGTCTGGAAGGGAGAGACAGTGGCCTAGAAATGGAGGCAGAATTTTCTGGAACAAATGGCTTGAATTGAGAAACGTAGACCTGCATAACTTCTAAGATCTCCAAGTTGCCACCCCAGAATTCAAAATCTCTGTTTCATGAGAAAGGAGAGCTAGAACCTGTAAAGAATGTGAAAGTCATAGAGAGGACACTGCTTAAGATTATCTGTTGTATAAGGAGTTTCTAAAAGGAAACAAAACCCCAAACTCACTCTCGGTCGGTAAGTACGTTGAAGACAAAATAGCTTTCTGATTTCTTTTTCTTTTTCAATTACAATTTACAATCAATTTATTTTTCCCCCATATAAATCATTTTTCAGCTCTATTTTTAGAGTCTTTGAATCTTAAAAAGTGGCTTTATAAGTTAAGAGTGGCCTTTTTAAGCCGATGGGTTTTAGTTCATAAAAGTAAGCAGGCAAGATGCAAGGTATTCACTAAATCTTCCAAGAGGCAGCGCCTGGATGTTTGCATCCCAAATGCAATCTCCTCTAAAATTCACATTGGGGGGAAAAAAAGTCGCTCAAAGTCTAGGTTAACTGGGGGAAAGAGTTCATAAAGAGGGTAAGAATGTCCATTGACCATATTCTTGTTTCTCAGTAATTTTTTTTAGGAAGAAAAATGATGAATGGCAAAACTTATTTCACATGTTCCAGTCTCATTTCTCTTTATGAGAGGAAGGCAGAACAATCAGCACATCTGGAAACAAAACCAGGAGGCGACCTATTAGGTGTCCAAAATGGTCTTTGGGACATAGGAGCATAGGCAGGAAAGTCATACATGAATGCCCAGTTGCTCCTGGCAACCTGAGATGCACATGCCAACTTCCCATGGGTTGGAAGTCCAGGTTGCCTTCCTTAGGGGAAGAATGATCATACACGTGGTAATGGAGTTTATACAGTAAAGCCGATATAAACACTAATGTTTTGTCTTCTGACAGCATATGAATGTGCAAGCATTAAGTTATAGGAGAAAAGGGGCTAATTTTAGATTTGTTCCTAGCCCTCTCCATGTGAATGGTGTCGCTGTGAGCCCAGCAATGAAGTTCACTGTGTTGTAGCAGACTGCGCAGTTCCTGAGTGTGTCAACCCAGTCTATGAACCAGAACAATGTTGTCCTGTCTGCAAAAATGGTAAGACCATACTGCATTAGCTTTCGAAGAGGGATTAGTGCCAAGTACAAACATTTCACCTGTGCACACCATTCAATGCAAGAGCCCTCTAAGATCGGCCTGTGGTTTTTCAACCTGGGCCTGGCCGATTTATACTTTTATTTCACCCTAAAGTGAAAATAAACCAGCAACAGGTGAATCATGAAACATTCAATTGGGGGAACTAAAGCTTTGATAAGCCAATATAAAAAATATAAAAATAATTTGTTGTGATGCCAATTATTGATTGTTGATTGATAAGGAGGATATTGGAAAGGATAAGTACCATCTTTTCATAGCGACTGAATTTCTCTCTCGTGGGGGCTATGAAGCAGTTTACCTATTTCATAGTGAATAACCCAGAGTAGAGAGGATAAATGCCAGGTATTTTGCGTTTGGTATAGATAAGACTTTAGGTTTAACATTATCAAATAAATACAGAATTCAATTATTAAGGCACTTAAGTTGAAATAAGAAAACACTAGAAACTTTAGGGTTTTTATTCTAGGATTTCATTACCATGAAATCTTGCTCTCATAGTAATTGTTATAAAGGAGAATTTGGTTTCTGAAACCTTTTTGGCCCCCATTCAATGGAAAGGTAGAAATTACTACAGCATTACCCCAAATCAAAGTGATGCTGCAGAGAAGAAAATGCCAGACCATAAACCCAGAACAGCATGTCAGCTAAGCCAATATCATGTTCTTCTTACTGGTCATGTACTACCCAAAAATAGGACCTATGAGGACAGACTGAAGGAGTTTGAATATTAAAGCTTTGCTGGCTAACACTCCACAAATGTCCCCTCTTGGCATTAATATCTGCTTGAAAAAGTGGTTCTAGCTCTTAATTAGGGTGAGGTCACTCTAACGTGGAATCCCATGCCCTCTCTTTAGTTAGCAGGGCTCATCATCCTCCGTTATACATTTTTGGGGTCCTGAATGTGGCATAATGTTAGTTCACATACTAAAGTTGTACTTTGCAGAATTATAATTAGTGAAGATTAGTGTCCGGTTATTTACTTAAAGAAAAGTCAAAAGCAGCCTGATCGATTTTATAGTCATTTTATGTTTTAGTATCTTTCCAAAGGATTTACGAAGAATCCTATGACATATTTTCAGGCCCAGTTTTTACTTTCTGATCATATAAACCCAATGAGTTGAAAACTGCTCACCTGGCTTCTCTTTTTCTTCTTTTCTCTAACATCCAACTGACCTGTGTCATAGTAACGATCTCTTCAACGTAGAATGTGGAAAGAAATTTTCCCTTGGCATTCTAATCTATCTAATATAGGTAAAGATGAAAAATTTTAAGACTTTATATTTTTAAAGGGATTTGAAAAAACTAGAAAAGGTACAGGGAGAACCTTACAATGATTTAATGGTTGAAAAATAGGACCTATGAGGACAGACTGAAGGAGTTTGCATAATTTGTCCTGGAGAAGAGAAGGCTCAAGGGAAACCTAACTGTCACAAAGTATATGAATGGTTAGTGTAAAGTGGAAGAGGACCTGTTATTTTTCATTTTTTTCCAAGGACAGGAGGAAGAAAAAATCAGCTACCTAATCAATCTTTACAATTAGGATTGACAAGTCTTTGACTGAACACTTTTTTTTTTCTCCCTCTGGAAGCAACTCTCAAAATAGGTCCTTGAGGATTCGCTCTTCCCTAAGTGGCCCTGGTTGGCTTTGTTTTTACATTTAGGGTAAATGAAATTATGCTTCCAGTTAAAATCTCTTGTCTGGGCATACTCAGAATACTCACAGAATTAAATAATACAAGACCATGCATTTAAAATAGAGTTTTTACAAATGCATCTGCCACATCTCCCTGCTAAGCCACACCAAATCCTACACTATATCCAGGGTTAACTTCCATGTAAAATGTTAACTCAGCCACTACAAACTAGTCATACGTCATCTGTCACCAAGATTATCCTATTTCAATCTATTACTTGCCAGGGTAAGAATGTGTCTTGAAATGAAACCCTCTTTGTACAAAAACAATGAATGGACTTGAATTGTTCAGTTAGTTCAATTAGTAACCCATTAGTATTCCTGACGAGCATATGTTGATAGAACAAGAAATCAGTAAAGTTTTCCAAATTTCAGTTCATGAAGCACTACAAAACAACCATTTCTGTTTCTCTTACCATTTCCAAGTAAATGTTTTTCCTTTTTAAATAAGGGAAATCAGCCAAAATTGGAGTTAGCATAAATGTACTACAACATTATGAAATTACCTTTTTTAATTATTAAATTCCAGTAGTCAGTCACTGGTGTCCAAAAGTCCAGTATAATCATTGCTAAGAGGAACATACTAAGGCCACTAGGGTTACCAGTATTTTCTGAGGCAGCAGAATGAGCCTAGTCTTGCTTGCCCTCATTGGAAGCCTAGCCCAGAAAAGAAAAACAGATCACCCATGTAAAGAAACGGTGAAGGGAAACAGATGTTCACTGTGACAAAATAGATCTAGAACAATTTCCTGAATTTCCAATACGTGATAATCCTGCCTCATTCTATGTGACAGAACTGGTTTGTTCATTAAAATGTAAGCTATTTTTAAAGTATACTACTATTTTCTTATGTGTAAAAAAAAAACAAGATGAGAATCAGCCCTATGGAAAAAATGGAGAGGCACTAGATCTTAATTTGTAAATAATCCAAAAACATTTTATATGTTTTAAAATTCTTCATAGATATTGAAAATTTCCAGTTTGCATAAATGCTGCTTATCTTGGCTGCCAAATACTAGATTTTTCATATTAGATTTTTCTGCTTTCCTGAATTATAATTTGCCAAGAGCAAGAGGCATTAAAGATAGAAAATGAAAGTTTAAAGCAAAAGAATCTACCACACCTAATATTAAAATTCAATATTCAGCTAATATAAAAATCCTTTTTCTCAGGTTATTTAAGAGCAAAACAGAAAAGTACATGGACATGTATGGTTTTCCAGAAAACAGTAGTTGCCAATGAAAATTTAACAATTATCCTTAGATGCAAGTATTTTTTAAAATAGTATAAAATACAAGGTAATATATTCCTTAAATAAACAATGATAGCCTATCTTTATTCTCCATAATATAATTTTTATGAATAAATTTAATTACATATAGTTGTAACATTTTCCTCATAGGCTGTTTGGAGAAAATTTTCAATTTTCTTGTCTTAATGATTACCTCAAGCAAACTTTTCACTGGTTATCAATGAATAGAGCCATGCCATAAAATATAGTCCATTAAATTAAAGTTAGTTTAGCACCAAATAACGGCTCTCCATTTGGTCAGAATAAAATGGAAACATTAAGGAAACACAAGCCAAGAGGAACAAGAGGACAGTAATTATTTATTTGGGAAAGATTGGGGGAATTAACATAAGAACATGGAAATGTATTGTTTTTAAAAGTATCATTAAGCGTTTGTTTCTCTCTGCTCTATACACCTGCAAGAGCTAGTAATCCAAATGCCTTCTGTGTGACATTTCCAGACTGTTTTTCTGTCCCCAAGATGATATGACTTTGACCTATCTTTCAGTCCAAATCCTTTCCCTGTGAATTAATAAATACTCTTTATGCTTTTTTGTTTGTTTTTATAATATGAAAAAAAACAGATTAGCACAGCATCTGCTTGAAGAAAACATTCTACCTTGGAGTAACATATATTTCAAATATTTGGTAACTGATCATACATTTGACTACTGAAATATATAATCATCTGGACATCTGAACCACAAACTTCATTTTTTACATTTCATCAGCCAGTATGTCAGCCAGCTCTGTGTTTTTGCAGGGATATATATTCAGACATTATTCATGGTTCTGAGGGAAAAGTCACTTCATGAAAAATTGTAATAAATGGGAAACACCCTCAAAATCCTCCATACACACTAAGTGAGGCATTTTCATATCTGTTCTAACTAAGCTAAAGTTGTCATAAGCCCTATTCAAATATTTAATTCCATATCCCTTACTCTCTTCTAGTTTAGTAGTGAAACAAATAAAGCAGGAGACAGACTAGCCAAAAGGTCAAATGGAAAGAAGACAATAAAAAGAGGGGCAAATAGGAGAGAGGGGAGACTTTACAAGCATTAGATGCCTTTTAGAGGTACTTAAGAGAAAAGGTTTGACTCACGTATTTGTTAATATCCTTCATATCCATAGAGCTCTTTGAAATAAGATGAAAACAATTTCACAGGGAGGAAGGAAAGGAGCAAAGGGCATATAAAGGAAATCCACACAAGAAAACCAAATATCTGGTAAATACGTGGCAATTTGCTTAAATTCACGAGGGATCAAGGAGTTAGAAATTAAAGAGATTCCAATGTTGTAATGATAATATTTGAGATTGATGATGTTGGCAAACGCATTAAGGGCTGAGAATGTTAGAACACTTGTTAAGAAGGTGGGTTCCATCACAATTTTCATGTGACTTAGGGGAAAGGAGGCAATTCCAGCTCTTGTACTTTGTCCCACATTCATGTCCTAAATTTTCTCTGTGTTTTAGGAGTGGAAAGGTGATAGAAAATGTAATAGACCTTCAATGGAGTAATGAAGTCTGTTTCAGCCTTTAAAAGGACCTTACTGACATTTCCTACTGTTGTGTGAAATAAACAAGCAGTGTATAGTAGATTACATATTATTTTATACATAATAAATAATGTATCATATCTAAATGTATACATTTTAAGATATATATATATATATATAAAAAACATTTTACTGTTAACAGATATATAATTTTAAATAAACATTAAAATTTTTTGTACATAGGAAAAAAGGTAAATGGCTACACTATAGAACATCAATAATGATTCAATGGTTACTTTTAGGGAGTAATAATAAGAAGGTAAAGGGAGGGGAGACAAGAGATAATCTCTTTAGAACTTTCAATCCTTATAAATTAAGTTAATAATAACAGCAGAAAAGTACACAAATGGAGTTCACAAACAAGTTACAGATGTTTAAAATATATGAAACTGTTAAGCCTCACTAATAAATTAGATTGAGTTTTATTTTTTTAATTGTGCAATTTTTTTAAAATATTGATTTGAAAGAGAGGAAGGGAAAGAGAGAAACATCAGTCAGTTGCCTCTACACATGTCCAGACTGGGGATGGAACCCTCAAAACCCTCAACTTGGCTATGTGCCCTGATCAGGAATGGTACTGCCAATTCTTGGTGTATAAGATTATGCCCCAACCAACTGAGCTAATTTTTTATGTTTAAGCACTTTTTGTTATTTTTATATGTGACATAGAGCAAGTTCTAGAATATTGCACAGCAAATATTTAACAGTGATCAGAAGAGTAGAAGTGGGAATTTAGAAGCAGGAAACTTTGACTTTTTATTTTATGGGCCTTGAAGTGAATTTTCAAGAAACTATTGTACTTAATAATTTGAAAGGTTATAGAAATTCTTTAAAGAAAAAATAAATATAATGTTACTTAAACTCTTCCAGAGGAGAAACAGAACAAAATATTTAATTTCTTCTTTTTCCCTGCAGTATAATATTAATATAAACCAAAGATTACACACTAATAAAAAGGCCGTAGAGGGCCAACCTTATTTTTGATTAGTAATTAAGAACTATTAAAATACTATATCCCCGATTTAAAGCTCTTGGGTTGTGAATTTTACAGATGAAATGGGATTCGTATGTGGTACAATATATTACATTGCCAGAGGGTATAGTGCAGCATTCTTCAGTCAATTACATTAACATATCTACAACAAAATATACAATAACTAGAGGCCCCAGTGCACAAAGTCGTGCACAGGTGGGCTCCACTGGCCTGCCCTAATGAGGGCCATCAGGCCAGCCTGGTAGGGAGGAGAAGATGCAGGGGTTGGCCAACCCTGACTCCAATGAAGGGGCAAGAGGGGGCTGGGCAGGGCTGGCCAGAGGCAGTTGAGAGAATGTGCTTTTGGGTAGGGCTAGCCTTTCCTGTTTATCCCAATCACTCTAAGCAGGTGGAGGCAGGGCGGGGTTATAAAGGGTGCCCAAGGCCGGCCAGGGGTGCAGCGCAGGAGGAGGGGACAGTGTGAGTACGAGGAGGCAGTGGCTGCAGTGCAGGTGGGTGGTTATGCAGCGTTGGGCACAAGTTAGTGAGGGGCAGAGATGGCATGCAGGGGTCTCAGTGCACCTTCCTTTTTTGCCCAAGGAACTTTCTCTAAACCTGCCTTGCAGTAGTATCTGTCAGGCAGGCAGTGGGGCTGGGCTGGAGTTGGGGGTGTGGGTATGGCTGTCCCTAGTGTGGGTTCTTCCAGGCAAGCTTTTCCTCAGTTCTCACCCTCTTTGTTATGTGTTCCTTCCATTTCCCAACCAGGCTTCCATTGTGGCAGCCACATTAGTAATTTGGTGCTCTCAAGGTTTGGAGGAGCACAGCCAAGAATCAAGGCTCTCCCCAACAGGCCTCAGGGCAGCTCTTGGGCACCTTGGAATGGGAGAGAGGGTGGGGGAGCAATCGAGGGCAGGGTTGGCCAGAGGCAGGGGCCACGAGAGTTTGGTGGGCCTGATCAGGCCCCGATAGGATTAGTTGGCTGCGGCAGTGCATATCATAGCAACCGGTTGCTCTAGTCATTCTGGTCATTCTGCCACTCAATCACTGGACTTTTATAAAGAGAGATTATACTATAGAGACTGGATAAATATGGAATCTTGGATCATCTTAGGCCAGTTTTCCATCCCAACTGAGTTTTGGTATCAAACTTATGAAAAAATATTGGGCTTTCAGAGATTAAGAACTATTTTATTATAATTTATTCTATTAATAAATTGAAGAGAAAGATCACATTATTATATATATATTTATACAGACATTAGACATAAGTCTGCAAAAACTATTCATCAAATAAGACTAAGCGGATAATTTTTATACATTATATCTATCTTAGGCCAAAAAGAGAATAATGTTTAAGAAAAACACTGAGTACCTTGTTCATATGCTTGCATACTTGAAAATCACTTTGATCCAGCAATTTCGCTTCTAGAAATAATTAGTAAGTGTGTATATATATATATATATATATATATATATATAAAAGCATAAGTGACCGTTATGACCTGACAATCAGCTGGTAACTATGATGTACACTGATTACCAGGGGGCAAATGCTTAACATAGGAACTACCCCCTGGTAGTCAATGTACTCCCACAGCCAAACTCGCATGGCCGGCCAACTTTTCATGGTCCCTCCCTCAGGCCAGCCAGCTCCGATGGCCCTGATTGGGATTGGGTGAGACGGCCCCAATTACCGGCCAGGTTGAGGGACCCCATTCATGCATGAATTCATGCACCAGGACTCTAGTATAAAAATGTGTATGTAGAGATATTTATTACAGAGCTGTTTATAATAACAAAAACTTAGAAAACCTAATACTTAAATATTCAACAATGAGGTGTTCTTATGGAAAAACTATAGAATATATGAACTGACTACTAAGAGAACATTATAAGTAATATTATTTTAAAAATTAAGAATACCCTTCATACACATATAATCCATGTTCAGAGTATCAAAATAAACTAGTAGGCCAGAAAGATGGATAGATGGATGGATAGATAGATGATAGATAGATAGATAGATAGATAATCCTATTTTTTTGTTTAAAAAGAATATATATCATACGTATAAAGAAGATTGGAAGAAAATACTTCAAAATATTAGGGTACTTAACTCTAAGCAGTAGGCTAATGGATGACTTTTACTTTCTTCCCTTTGCTAACCCCTATTGTCTACATTTCCTACAAGAGATATATATTATCCTTATAATTTAAAATGATGATTTAAAAGAGAAAACAGAAAAAAATTTCTTTAAAAGATTATGTAAATTTTCCCACTACTGTTATAATTTAATTAAATAATCAATGATGTGCTACTTTTCAGAAATTGCACTATAATTCCTTGTTGCAATTTGTACTCTATAAATTAATTAACCAACTAATAATCCTACCACTTGACTTTCAACTCCTTACCTTGAAATTTCTTATAAAGCACTTGGACAAACCTCATTGCCCATTTTATGCACCTATGAAGACAATTGTTAAAATATTCACTTAAGTCTATCCATTGATATTTTCATGAAGCTATCTTGCAGACTCAGCCTTTTGGGTTTGAATGTTGGATGCAAGTATCTCACCTTAATTTGATATTTCTCACTTCCTCTGAGGTATATAATTAGTAACAAGTAAAACAAAGACATTGAAAACAAACACACTGAAGATGAAAAAATTTCTGGCAACATATTCATTTTCTACAGAGCCCCTGAAAATAGTTCATGATGAAAGCACATCCTATCAAAGGCAGTTTCAAAATCTGCATTTCATTGACTCCATAACTGAAGGTCAGAATTATCATATTCATATAAAGTAGATGTCAAAACAGAATAATTATAAATAGCTATTTTAATGAGCCACAAACAATAATATCCTATTGCTTTCATAGAGCTTCCTCCAAAATATGAAAGGAAATATTGATATTTATGTTGTCTTAAACCAACAGGATTCCTTCTTAATGCATCAGCAAATTAGATTTCAAAAGCATTATTGTACAATGTTGTCACAATGAAAATTAATGCCATATTCATTTCCTTCTAATCACATCTCTTTTTTACTTATCAGGACTACCCAGTCCTTCAGAAAATAAAAGGGGGCTGACACATGCAAAAACATGAACTTTTTTGTTTTGCTCCTCCATGTAGGAAAAGCTTAGGGACTGTATTTTCCCTACAGAAAGTGTTGGAATGTCCAGTCTGGTCCTTCCATAAAGCACATACTTACTCCCATGGGAACAGACATATTCCATACTTGCACTCACTCCTTCAAGTGCCAAGTAGTACTTTATCATTCAGCTCATGACCCCACAGGGCACTTGAGAGACCAGAGGAAGAGTAATAAGCATGCATGTACTCATTATCTTCTTCCTAAACATTCATATAACCTCAAGGTAGTCTGGCTCAAAACTAGTAACTTGGCAAAGTGTTCACTATATCTTCCAGAAATGGCAATGCATTTCTATTCTTAACCTCACCTTCTCTTTTACTTTTGAGCCTCTCTTCAATTATGTGTTTGTATAAGATTGCTGACTTTTAGGATTGTATACAGGAATCTAAGATCCAAGGATGGCAGTTAACAGGGCAATTGGTATCAAGAGCAGTTAGTTGCCTTGGGAGCTGGATTGGATTCTTGGAATAATTAAGCGAGGTGAGGTCTGACTGGCAAGCCAAGGCATTTAGTCTTGCCAAGATTCATGAACTACAAAAAATAATCCTGCCTCTTTAAGGGAGGCTTATGTCATTGGCCATGGGAGAGACCAACTGTTTGGTTTCAGAAGTGTGCAATTGCCATCTATTATGACCCCCAGCTCTTCCTTGCATGCTCAGACACCCACATAGCTCTCAGAGGCACCCAAAGGGGTCACTGCTGATGATGAAAGCAGAGATCAAGTCTCAGAGTCTTGCTGGATCCACACCTCCTTTCTGATGTAGACACAGGAGGAACTTCTCCTCACTGTACCTCACTTCAGCATCGCCATGGAGATGTACAGGCTTTCCAGAGATAGAGGTGCAGAGCAAGCCCTGTCCCCCGAGCCTTCCCCCCACCTTTCATTCTACCAATTAATGTAAATCTTGTGCAGTCAGACAAAAGCCAGAGTTACAATGTAAACAGTGTATCTTGACCTCTGAACCTGAATGTTTTCAAAATCATTTGAACAAGATGAGCCTGGAGGCCTTGAGGAAGGTACGAGTCCACCTTCCTCACAAGTTTCAAAGGCCTGAAACCAGAGTCTCTAACAGACGCATCCCCCGGGCACAGATTCCCAGATTCCCTTTCTTCCAGGTAAGATGGAACCTCTTCGTCCTCCACCTCCCTTGACACTGGGGGAAAAAGGACCCAGAACTATAGGTGTTCCTGAAAAAGTCCTAGCACCTCTTCAGCCAACAGTCACAGCCTCACCCTCACTTTTGAACTTGAGATATTTAGGATAATTTTTCCCTACTGGTCTCAGACACCCCTCCCCCTCAAAAGCCCAGGACCTCAGTGCCTGGACTCTGATTCCCATACAGTTCTGGGAGCTAGGAGGTAACACTCAAAACTACCTCTTTCCACCCTGTTCCCTGTTTTTCATTCTCCATCTCACATACTGTTTCCTGAATAATATAAATCTTACACATTTAAGTTGCTTGTCTCCCCACTGCACACAAGTATAAATTCCACCAGGCAAAGATTTTTGCCTGCTTTGTTCACTCTTGTATCCCCACAACCTACAATACGTTGTACAAATACATGCACATTTTAAAATAAATGAACAAATGAAAAAAATACTCGTATTATTCCTTTGGAAGAACTGTAATTAAATAGGAATTTTATTCTCTGGGTTATTTTAAGTTCTCTCTTGCAAAGTACTAGTCTTCTCTTTCATAGAGAAGAGCCGTCAATCATATAGAGAGCCTAGGGTGCAGCATGCAATGGGATCGGGGTGCCTATTAGAAGATTTATTTGCTAATTGTAGTTGACCGCTAAGATTAGCGGTGCTATGTCGATGGAAGGTATATGGAGGTGACTTAGAAGAAACAGGATGATTGCCGGAATAACCAAGTCCAGCTTAACCTTTTCTGCTTCATAATCTTGTCATGGACCAGAAAGCATCTGTTTCTTAAGAACTAATTTAACCGTATAATTAATATATAGGTCACTTTAGTGTAAAACTAATGTCATACTTTCATCAGTGTCGTCCTCAGTGATAGATTTTATCTAAAAATGGAGATTGGACTTTTAAGGAAGCCATGAACATTGATTGAATATATGATTTGTCAGGGTTTGGTGAAATCAACTGAACTTAACATGAAACAAATTCAGGAAATGTGACTTGGTAATGAAGCAGAGGGAGAACAACTGAGTACAGGGCATAATATTTAATTCTAGAAACCCAGTTGTGCAGCTGGAAAAGAAATCCGAAATATGACATAAAACAGGGACAAGGGAAACCTGTAACCAATATCCTTTCAGGGGAACTCTCCAGGGATCTCTGTGGCTGAGGAATGAAGCTTTTGGCAGTAGCATCTCTGATACTTAATGGGGCTCTGAGCTGCTTCAGTCAGTCCATCAGAAACGTTAAACCTCTTTGGAAACATCTTTATGGTTGGACACCCCTGAGTTGAGAAAAGGGAAATGGGAAGTTCCTGCACACATACTGGTACTTACATTGCTTCCGTGAGCTTCATTTGTATGAGGTGATGGCTCAGAGCAGCCACAAACGCTGCTGCTTGTCAGGGTAGGGAACAGCCAACCTTGAGTCCCCTCTTCCTCCTGCCGTCACTTTTATGGGTTCTGCAGAAGGGTTCCTAAAGCAAGATGCCTGCCTTCTGGAAGGCGAGGCCCAGTCAGTTTTGGGCGTTGTTAAATAACAAAATAGTCACCGTGTTGTGTCCAAATCTTTTTCTGTGTTGGAATTTCAAATAGGGGCAACACATAGAGCCACAGGGACTGAGGCCAGGTGTTGAAGGGGTGGGCTTCTTGGTGTCTTGCATCCTTTGTCCTGCCTGCTTGGATTAGATGATTTCTTTAGTGAAATAAATATAGCAGAGAAAGACAAATACCATATGGTTCCACTTTTATGTGGAATCTAAACACAAACAACTGACTCAAAACAAAAACAAAAACCAGGAACCAAAGACATGGTGACCAGAAGGGAGGGGGTGGGGGATGGGTACAAAGGGGAAGGGAAAGTCAATAATGTTGTGATGTTGTCACACTTACAGATGGTTACTAGAATTAGTGGGGTGATCACATTGTAAGGTATAAAAATATTGAATCACTATATTGTACACAAGAAACTAATCAATGTAAGATTATATGCTAACTATACTTACATAAAAATATATTTTAAAAAAGAATGAAGATAGATGGCAAAGAAAAGCAACATAGGATTAAAGCTGCAGGGCAGAGGAGAATATGGGAGCCTTTCAAGTCAGAATTCATGCAGCATTATGGTAAGGGGAAAAAAAAGACTTAATTGAATTCTGTTTTCATTCCTAGCAAAGGCAATGGTCCGGTCCCTGAGCTGAGTGAAGTAATCAGCCCCCTATACAGCATCATCTGATGCTGTAAACACCTTTTCAACCCATCAAAAAAACAGTGCCTCTTCTAGCCTGCCAACATACATGTCCCACATACAAACATTTATGTAAATAAGGGAAATTAGGTTTAGAGATAAAAAAATAATGTGTCAAATGCCTCATTAATGATGTATTTACCTTTCAAATCCAGATTTTTCTGATTCTAAACACTTAGTACTTTTCATAGCGCTGAGGTTATTATTTACCATAAAATAGAAATGACATTTAATAATGCATTTTCTGATTATGCTTTTCAGCTAAGTACATTAAAACATTCCTAACTTACCACCTTAAAAGATTTAGCTGACTAGTAGAATTTTAGAAGAGATTTTCTCTAGATCAGCAGGGAAAGAAAATTTATATGGCAAGAACAAAAGTAATAAAATATAAGGACTATAAAGTGGTTAATTTTATCACTCAATTTAATGACAAACACTGAGAACAAGAATTTGCAGTAGAAGAGAAAGAGGCAAGACTCAGGAGGAAATTGGTTCATTTGACAAACCACCAAGCACAGCACATAATTGCTTTCTTAAGACTGATAAATCCCTTCTTGGATGTTGAATATATGAGCTTTTTAAAAGTTGATTTTAGAGAGAGGTGAAAGAAGAGAGAGAGAGAGAGAGAGAGAGAGAGAGAGAGAGAGAAAAGAGAGAGAGATTGTTTGCCTCCCACATATACTTCACCAGGGATGGAATCCACAACCCAGGTATATGCTATGCCCTGGCCAGAAATTGAACACACCATCTTTGGTGTTAAGGGAGATTCTCCAACAAACTGAGCCACTCTAGCCAGGGCAGAAGATGCAAGCATTTTAAAAATTAATATTATTCATCGAGTCTTCATTAAAGGTATTACATTTTTTTATTTAAAATATTACCAAAATTTTATATTATTTTGATTGAAAGACACTCAGATCTTGGTTTAAATTTAATAAATATCTTAGAGCAAAAATTAATCATTTTTAAACTTCTATCTCATTGCGACTATCACAAACATCAAATAATTATATTTTACTGTTGAATTCAACCAATGATGAAAAATACACAAAATAAAATAAGCCTAAAAGAACATTCCATACCTATTGTACAAAAAACTCTGTCAAATAGTCAGAAGCAACCAATTAGCTCCAATGTGATCCTGCAGTCAATTCATCCTGATGTGAAAAGTGGGTCCACATCAAATTCATACTTCCTCAATAAAAATTCTTTTAAGGATCATGGATATATTGTATTTGAGAAAATGAAAAGAAATTCTGTATAACATGCGAGGTGTCTATATTCCCTTAGGGATAACTAGAAGTAAAACAACACCTTGAAAGGCATTAGGACAAAATAATAAATTTTCCAAAACTGCTCTGCATTCATTTCAGCTATTTAAAGTTTCCTACATTTAAGCAAAAATGTAAACTTTATTTCATTCCTTTTGAAGAAAGGCCTAAGATAGAATCTTGGCTGTTCAAAAGAATACTCATGATATGATTATTTTTCTTTATAGCATGGTTGTAAAGAATAGAAACAGAATTGATTTTCCCTATGTCTCAGCATTCTTCAAGCATCTAGGGAAATTGCAGCCAACTTTTAAACAGGGTTTGACTTTTTTTAAAAAGGCAAAGGGAAAATGATGTTACACACAAGTCCTCAAATAAACTATTAATATATGCAAAACATTATGATGATAATATGCATACAGGTATGGACTCGTTACAGAATAGACACAGTTCTAAGAAAAGGGTTGGGCCAAGACCGGTTTGGCTCGGTGGATAGAGTGTCATCCTGCGGACTGAAGGGTCCCGGGTTCTATTCCGGTCAAGGGCATGTACCTTTCTTGCGGGCACAACTCCAGTAGGGGGTGTGTAGGAGGCGGCTGATCGATGTCTCTCTCTCATTAATGTTTCTGACTTTCTATCCCTCTCCCTTCCTCTCTGTAAAAAAAATCAATAAAATATACTTTTTAAAAAAGGGTTGGACTACAGGCTCTATAAATGAATTTTTCCCCCCAAATTATTTTCTAGATAAAATTGGAAATCATAGGGAGAATAGAACTTTAAAACTGAAAGTGACCTTGGAAATGATTTGATAGAAATCTCTTATTTTATACTTGGAGAAAACCCAAGGCTAGAAGGTGGAAATGAACTGTTCACAAGGTTACCACTGAAGGAGATGGGACTAGAATTCCGCTCTGCTCACTTTCAGGGGGCCCATGTTTTCAATTAAGTAAATACATACTCTGTGTTGTCCCAAAAGTATTTGTTGGTTTGTTTTTATTTAACAGGAATACTTGTATATTTTTATGCCAAGTATTTTATATAATTTAATTTGTTTTTATATGCTGCTTGGTGTTGAGTGCCAATCAAATGATTCTTAAGGTTATTTTTGATTTTGCAAGTACTTGTGCACCTACAAGTGAAAATGTGTAGTTAGAATGTCAATGGCAAAATTTACTCAAGAAGACTAGGAGATCTAGCATGTTGAAAAGTTTGGGAAACACAACACCTAGATCAACTTTGAAAAACAAACAACAGAAAACACATGAAAATGTATTTCAAATAACTTTTTGGAAGAAAAAAAATCCCAAAATGTTTTAGTAAAATGTTGAAAAATGCCTGATGTACATCCTTTTTTGCATCTTATCTTTCTAATGGCATGTTTTGTTATTGTCATGATAAATATATTCAACAGCACAGTAAAATTAAAATATCAACATGGTTATGCTCAACTCAGTTTAGCAAAAATCTTTTAAAGAATGCCTAAGGGGAAAAAGTAAACAGAACTTTCAGTCACTTTGAGCATATTACAGAGAATTAATTGTAGGAATTAATTACAATATGGGTCAATCTATTGGTCCTTATGCTTTTTCTACTGTAGGATATTTGAACTGTTATGTCCATTAGTTTGAACACAGCTGAAAAGATTGCATGTGCTTGTAATTTAGTAAATATTTTATAGCTTTTCATTAGTATCTGGTTATGTAGGGAACTGGCAGCATACTAGGAATTGAGGGGTCAAAGAAATTGTTGTATTATTTCCTGCTCTCATCTCCCACATTATGAAACAAAAACCTGATAAGTGAGTATTTAGGAAAAGAATAAAAACAGGTTAAAGATTAGGGCCAAGGAAATTCAGAAGATGCAGGTAGGAAAGTATAATTGAGAATCTCTGTGTTTCTTTGTTTCCTTCTTTTCCCTCCCACACCACTTGATATTTCTCAGTCAACTTCCCTCTCTATTCCTCTGACTATCCTAGCTAATATAATTTTACTTAAAACACCAGCAGGTAAAGAATAATCTAATTGCAAATGATAGCATCTGTGACTTGTTCATTTTGTTCTCAGAAATTGAAAACATTGACTTCCACTGTTGTTTCAGGGACTTTAACAGCAAATGCCTAAAGTATTTTGAAAGTCTCCCTATATAAAAATAAAAAGTATTTGTTTCTCAAAAAATAAGTTAACTGAAGTAACAGAACTTCAGTCTGCAGCTCCCAATTAAGACAGGTAATCATGACATGGTCTGATAAAGACTAGGTTAAGAATTAGGCTTAAGACCATATTTTAATGAAATGCATTCTATTGATTACAAAAATGTTTTTCTCCAAATGATTCTTAAAGACTATTTTGATAATTTATTAGTAATTTTAATTGTTTGCAAGAATATCTCAATAATCTTTCCAACATGAGGATGATGACATTATCCAAACGGGTAATGTTCTAACGTTATATTTCCAGAAACCTGTTAGAAGAAAAAAAGTTTCAAAGCGTAAATTATGCCCCCCACCCTCCCATAGGGCTTGCAGCTTCTTACTTTGCATCTCATGGATATATAATTATGTGTAATTTAAATAGTAGACTACGGTTATTCATAGAAACTTATTGGAGACTAAAATCTATGAATAAATGAATGAACTAAAACAGTAATGGGTAAAGTAGGCATTGTTATATGCACTGCAAGATGAGTAAGTTAGATAAAAGTATAGCTGTGAAAGGTATAGCTGTGAAAGGTAATTTGTCCATAAAATAGACATTTATTGGGCAGCTAGGTTAAGTACTATACACATGTAATCTCATTTAATTTTTTCAACAATCCTTTTACAAATGAGACTGAGGCTTAGCAACTTATCACTGGATTACATGCCTGAGAAGTTATATACAAACCAATATTCACCACTACTTCCTGTCCAAATTTCATGCTTTTTCCCCATAGCCAATGTGTGAACTTATAGGACTTAATAGACCAATACAATAGGTGTGCTCTGCACTCTACCTTCAGTTTCTCACTTTTCTGGTTGCATTGGTGATGACCAGTTCAGTTGCAAATGACAACAAACAAACAAACAAACAAAAACTTCATCTTCACTTAACTTAAACCAAAAAAGTTCACATATCTGAAAAAGCCAAGGGCACCCAGTTCTAGGCCTAAATGTGTCAAGGGACTTAGACAATGGAAGGACTTGTCATTTTTTGTCATTTCTCTGCCCTGATCTCTCTTGTTGGTTATATTTTGAGGCCCTTCATGGTGACAAGATGGCTCTCAGAATGTTCAGGCTTTATTCCTCACCCGTCTATGTCTGGTGGAGGATAGGGGGATGGATAGACCTTTTATCTACCATAAGTATTTGGAGTAACTCAAATTGGCCTGAGTTGAGAATAAACAGTTTTCTGAACCAACAAGCCCCGGAAGGAAGAACATGATTCCTAGTTGGATAGACTGGAGCCACACTTCCACTCCTGAAGGTGGAAATGGAGACAATACCACTAGCGTCACAAAGTAGTGGGGGGGGGGACAGGGAATTTTTCCAATGAAGAAATTAAAAATAGTTACTATAAAAAGTCTGTGTATCCATGCACCAAAGCTATAGGTGTTTGCCAATAAAAGTGACAAATACATAATAGATAATCTAAGACCACACAAATGTTAATACAAATCACGCATGTTTACTCATTCCTGATGAGTGAAAACCACCTTTCCATACAGGAAACCCTGATGCAGAATACAATCCCAAACCAGGCAATAGATTGAAGAGAACTAGAACACCAGTCCTATCTCTGAGAGACTAGTGTTCCATGTCACCATAGTTTGTTCTGAACATCTATTAGAATTTCATGGAACAATTTGAGAAATTACTGCACTTTTTAGGCCACCTCCTCAGTAAATATTCATCTAGATATAGATTAGGTAGGTAGGTAGGTAGGTAGGTAGGTAGGTAGGTAGATAGATATTTAGATAGACAGATAGACAGATAGATAGATTGAGCTTATACATCAGTTTTCTGAAGTCCTGAGTTTGGGAATTAAAGCAATAAATTTTATAATTTTGGTGATACCAATAAATTGGACTACTTTTCTTGTCTTTCTATGACCTTTGGGAAAGTTAGGGGGCAATTTGTATCTATGGACATGAGCAAAGTTAAATGGTTATCTTGGTCTCATTAACGCATGTCTGGGTGAGATCAATTATACACAGGTTCATTGAAACTGAGGAAAGAACTTTATCATCACAGACATTTTTTGAAGATGTCATGTCAGTCTAAAAATTTTATTCATAAGAGATAGAGGAGTCTGTGGCTTTAAGATTAACACATTGCTGTTAATCAGTAAAACCCAATTTCTAATAACATTTTTGTTTTTTTCTATCCATACTTCAAAATTTTTAAAATAAGAAAGAAGAAAAAATTTTAATACAATTTTTATTGATTTCAGAGAGTAAGGGAGAAGGAGAGTGAGAAACACCAATAATAAGAGAGAATCATTGGTCAGCTGCCTTCTGCACTGAGCCCTTAACCAGGGCATGTGCCCTGACCTGAAATTGACTCATGACCTCCTGGTTCATAGGTCAATGCTCAACCACTGAGCCATGCCCACTGGCAAGAAGAAAATGTTTTACTCTTTGCAGGGAAGGCAGATCATTATTTCTCACTTTGTAAGATACTTTTCTCTTGCATACATACTTAGAAGCCTACCAACCCTCTAGCCTAAAAGAAAGGAGGCAGCATGATAGGCTCAGAACTGATGAGGATATGGCATATGAAGACTGTAGTTCAATTCCATTAGAAGTATGACCCTGAGCAAGTCACTTCATCTCTATAGGACTTGGTTTTATCACTTGCAAAATGAAGTTAATTAAATGTGCCCTGCCTACCTCCTGAGTCTGTTGTGAGAGTTCAATGTGCTGTCAAGTGTGAGTTATAGGAACACAAATGCATGTTTGTAGAAAATATTACAACATTCCAGGGAGAAAATAAGTTCTATTATTGCATAAGTAAAGCATTCATTTTGTTTTCTCATCTTTCTTTGTCAAAACCATTAAGACCATTGTACCATAAAGTGAAGTGGTTTTTGAGCAAAGCCTGTGGCAATGGAGAAACTAACTCCTCGATGCTACTTGTGTGACTTTGAACTAGCTATTTAACTACCCAGCATCTTAGACTGCTCATGGGAATTGGGGAAAATCATACATTCTTCATAAAGTAATTATGAGGATAAAATAAGATAACATATGTAAAATGCTTTGCCTAGCACCTGGCACCTAAATGCTAGCAATTTATTGCGGCTATTATAAGAAAGGGTATGAAGTGTTATTTATCTTAGACTTGCTTCTTCTGCTTCCCACCCTGCTTGTGTGCCCAAACACCACACAAAAAACAAACAAGCAAAAAATGTCAGTGCAATGCCAAGCGGGACAGAACTCCATTTGTTTTATCATGGAAATGAAAGGCTATGAGGATAAATGAAAGTCCGATTTGGGGAAGCCACTCTCTGTAGCACACAGTTGCCTCCCCAAAGCCCCTTATTCATGCGATTTTCTTACCCCTGTTCAGCGAGCTACCTACCTGGCCGCCAGAGCCCTTCTTTTGAAAGGTTTACCTTGCATGTATAAAAGCCTTTCTTCTGGCTATTCGATCTAGACATCTTGCCTAAGAATACAATGGATCATTAAAAGGAAGGCATATGTTGAGAAGTTTCTACATGAAACTGTAGAATGGTAGCATCGGTTGCACAAATGGACCAGGCACGAAAAATTTGAATTCCTAGAGAGGGCAGGTAAGTAACATAAATAAATGAAGTCATGTATTCTTTCTTACATGGACTCATGGGACGCTCTTTGTTAGCGTATTAAAACCAAGAAACCCAGTTATCTTCGACTTTTAACTTTTTCCTCTTTCGATAAAGATACTGAAAAATATAGCCATGCTATAAGAAAATCAACAATAAGCATAATAAGGGGAATGAATGTTAGCCCTAGTTTTGAGAAGAGAATAGGGAATGGTGGAGACGGAGACAAATGGAGAGAAAGACATGCCACATTGAATGAATCACCATTCTGCTCTGGTCAATTGTTGCCATATAGGAATGTGAGACTGGTATTAAATCTAACAGTTGTATAACGGAGGGCAGAAATCTGTTTTTTCAGTGACATTTCCCCATTTTTCTAATGGTGAGTCAGGAAAATTTTAAAACATAATGCAAGTAAACAAAAGTATCTCTAGACCAAATGTGACCGTGGTTCCTGACCATTAGAAGAGTCCCTGTTACAGAGAAGTAACTGATTGCAAAGAAGGCGAAAGGACTTGCTCAAGGTCACATGATATAGCAAAGCAAGAAGTTGAACCTGACCACCTGACCCCTATCCCCCAGCCCAGGAAAATCAGTCTGCCATCTCACACATAATCCAGCCAGAATATTATTGAAAACTGAATGCGTGAATATAGAACAGAGCAGTTAAATACACATGTTCTTACTGTTTCCTTCTCTCTTTTTTCCCTCAGGAGATTTCTCCACGTTTTCATGTATTATTCAGGACATGATAAGATCCCTCTTTCTTCTTTCTTGGTGTGATAATAATTCTCACACTCACAGAAAGCTATCTTCTGCTTGATAGCTGATATATTTGTATATTTAAGGAAATATACTGCAGCCTATATGCAGAGAAGTTTGGTACCATTTAAATCAATATTTTCAATGATATATATTCAGAACAAAATCATGCACGTTCCGACTGCTAGCTTACATAGTTCTTTTTTTTAAAATATATTTTATTGATTTTTTACAGAGGAAATGAAAGAGCTAGAGAGCCAGAAACATCAATGAAAGAGAGACATCTATAAGCCGCCTCCTGCACGCCCCCTACTGGGGATGTGCCCGCAACCAAGATACATGCCTTTGACCGGAATCGAACCTGGGACCTTTCAGTACCCAGGCCAATGCTCTATCTACTGAGCCAAACCGGTTTCGGCACTTACGTAGTTTTTAACATCCAGTGTGAAACTATAGATCACATATTGACATTCTATTAAAAAATCATAGTTTCCATACAGCATAGCAATTTGTAAATACACTCATTTGGTTACAGATCAGGGCATCAAATGCCAAATTTTCATGAAAAGAAGTTATTTGGTGTTTTGTTACTTTTTTTCTTTTGACAAAGTGCATCTAATTTTTCCCACCTCTCATACTTTGCGGCACCAGAGAAATGACTTGTTACCTAGTGAGCTACTGCCACCCAACCCGAGAGTTATCTGACAGCAGGTCTGAGGAGAAAATTATTAGGTAGTAGGGACACAGTGATTAAAACCTGAAGGTGGCCTCGTTACATCCATAATTATATTTATTCAGCAGATTTGGAAGAGAAATCACATTTCCCCCTGCCTTTTTCATGCTCTCGTTCTCTTTTTCCTTTTGCGCTATTGAAGTATTTTTATATTTATCTACTTATTAACAGTGTGGAAACTCAGTAAGGAAAGCTGAACTGCAAACATTTATTTTGTCAATTGGTTATGTAGCTAGGACCAAGGTGATCTCTCCGTGTCCAAGGGCATTGATTAACTTCTCCTAAGCCCCTTTGAGAACTCTATACCCAGACAGACGGGCTTTTACCCTGTGATAAAATAAAAACTTCTAAAGAGGCAAAAAGAAAAAGGTTGCCTATGTTAATTTTTTTTTCTATCTGCTAAAGCTATATGACACCTCTAGCTAATATCATCTCTTCAAAAGAACTGAAATATCAGGAATGTGTATGTGTGTGTGTATGTTAGCTGGAGGTGTCATGTCCATAAAGTATATATGTAAGGTGGAAATAAATGTCTCAATTATCAGAAAATGCATTTGTGTGAACACTCCACTCTTTAATAAGTCTGAATTGAGTTCTTACTGTCCTATAACAATGTTGGAAAATACCCAAGGAATGGAAGGGGCCATGATATTTTCTCCTTCAACCCAGTAATTTCCTGGAATCCATGGCCATGCATTCATATAGCAGGCAAGCCTTCAGAGCTATGCAGAGGGTCATTCCTGGTTCATCTCTAATAAGGACTTGTTTCTCTGGCCCAAACCTTTGGGGACGAGATTTGCAGCACTGCCTTGATTTATAAGATATATATCCTTTGCTCCTTTGACCACAGCCCCCGGAAAGGGGCCAGTCCTGATTTGTTTCGTGACTGCCCCTGGAACCCTAACAAAAACAACAGCTAGCTTGTGTAGAGTACTTAATTCTTTATGGATGAGCTCATTTAATCCTCACAACAAGCTAATGAGACAGCTATGATTCATCCCTCCTCCCCTTTTATAGCAGAGGACTCAAAGGCTTAAAATATTAAGTGCCTTACCTAAAATTACACAACTAAAAAAGAATGTGGCAGTCTTTGTATCTAGGCAGGCTGGCTTTTAATCCCTGGGTTATGCTGAGTGTACAATGCAAAGCCTCCTCTTTCCTTGAGTTTCATTCATTCGTAGACTATATACCTTTGTAATATTAAAGGAAGCATTTGGGTTATTCCCTAGAGGTGATTTGTTTTAGGGTTTCTGTTTACTTGTTTTCTCACTTTTCTTATACACATACTTCATTATCTTAGTTTATTGTGGTAAGAACGCTTTATATGCAATCTAGTCTCAACAAATGTTTGTATGAGAATACTTCAGTGTTGACTATAGAGACAAGGTCAAGATCTCCACAGCTTTTTCATCTGGCCTGAATGAAACTTTGTCCCTTGCTTAGTAATTTCTCATTTCCCCTTCCCCCAGGCCCTTAGCAAGCATCACCCTACTGTTTGCTACTATGAATTTGACTATTTTGTATACGTCATATAAGTAGAATCATGCAATATCTGTCTTTCTGTGGCTAGTTATGTCATTTAGCATGTGTCCTCAAGTTTTATTTATGTTATTGCATATTGAAGACTTTCCTTGTTTTCTAAGGCTGAATAGTATTCCATTATACGTATACGGCATATTTTTCTTATCACCCTTCTGTTGAAAGACATTTAAGTTGTTTCTACATCTAGGCTATTGTAAATAGTGGTGCCATGAACACAGGAATGCTAATTATCTCTTTGAGATCCTGATTTCAATTTGTCTGGATAAATATCCATATGGTAGGAGTGCTGGATCATATGGTAGTTCTATTTTCAATTTTTGAGGAAACTTTATATTATATTCCATAGCAGATATACCAACAGTATACAAAGGTTCCAATTTTTCCACTTCCCTGCCAACACTTGTCTTTTTTTTTTTTAATATAATAGCCATCCTGACAGGTGTGAGGTGATATCTCATTGTGGTTTTGTGGTTTTGATTTGCTTTCCCTGATGATTAATGACATTGAGTTTTTTTCATAATCCATTAGATAGTTGTGTGGGGGCCCCTTTCCATGTCCCATGTGGTTCAGGGTTCCTGGTTCAGGGTTCGGGTTCTGAAGGAGACTGCACGCAAACAAAAAGAGAGACTAGAAAATATTAATTTGGCGATATTGGTGGGCCAGGTGGGAGCCTTCCTCTAGTGGAAAGGACTGCCACTTGCTCTGGCCTTTTTCTCCCTTTTATTAAGGCTTTGAGACACACCTAGCCTTTAGGCAAGAAATAACAAAACAGAAATTAACATGAAACAAATAGGTAGAGTCTGCTTCAGCTAACAATGTTTCAACTAAACAGTGAGTAATTAGCTCTGACCTTTCAGAGTAGTTAAGGTTGACCAGCCTTCTGGCCTCCTGTTTACATCCATTTAGTAAGAACAATGTTTGGTTTCCGACATACTAGTTGTACATCTTTTTTGGGAAAAAAAATCTCTATTTGAGTCCTTAGGCCATTTTAAAATCAGGTTCCTAGATTTTTTTACTATTGAGTTGTTGAAATTCCTTAAATATTTTAGAGATTAATCCTTTGTTAGATATATGATTTACAAATATCTTCTTCCATTCCACAAACTGGCTTTTTACTCTGTTGATTTATTTTTTCTTTCTGTGCAGAAGTTTTTTTTTTTAGTTTGATGTAGCCCCTCTTGTTTATTTTATTTCAATTTCCTATTCTTTTGGTGTCATATTCATAAAGTATTGGCAAGATGAATGCCATGATGTTATTTTCCTGTTTTCATATAGGATGCTTACAGTTTTGGGTCCAATATGTAAGTTTTTAATCCAATTTTAGTTGATTTGTGTAAGATAAGGGTCCAATTTCATTGCATGTGGATATTAACTGTTTTTAACACCATTTGTTGAACAAACTATCCTGTCCCCATTGTATATTCTTGGCACTCTTGAAGATTAATTGAAAGTATATTCCTATATTTGTTTCTGGGATCCCTATGCTATTCCATTGATCTATATTTTTGTCATTATGCTAATACCATACTGTTTTGATTGCTGTAGCTTTGTAATATAGTTTGAAATCAGAATGTGTTATGTCTCCATCTTTTTTCTTCTTTCTCAAGATTGATTTGACTATTCATGGTCTTTAGGAGTTCCATGTGAATTTTAGAATTGTTTTTCTATTTCTATGAAAAATATCCTTTGGGTTTTGAAAGGGATTGTATTGAAACCTGTAAAAAAAAAAAGATTGCTTTGGATAGTATAAACATTTTAACAATATTACATCTTCTAATCCATCAACATGAGATTTTCACATTTTTTTTGTCTTGTTTAATTTCTTTCATCAAGGTTTATAGTTTTCAGTATCCAAGTCTTTCATCTCCATTATTAAATTTATTCTTAATTACTTTATTCTTTTTGGTACTATGGTAAATGAGATTGTTTTCCCCAATTCCCTTTTAAAATAATTGGATGATAGTGTACAGAAATGTAAATAAAATTTTATGCCAATTTTTTTCTACCACTTTACTGAATTTTATTAGTTCTAACAATTTTTAATGAGATCTTTGGGGTTATCTGAAAACAGAGATAATTTTACTCCTTACTTTTTGATTTGGATGTCTTTTATTTCTTCTTCTTGACTAATTGCTCTGGGGAGAACTTCCAATGCGATGTTGCATAGAAGATATAGTGAGAATGGGCATCCTTTTCTTATCCCTCATCTTAGAGAAATAGCTTTAGTTTTTACTGTTAAATATGATGTTAGCTGTGGGCTTTATAGATATGGTCTTTAACATGTTAAGGTCATTTCCTTCTTTTCCTAGTTTTTCATCATGAAAGTATGTTGAATTTTATCAAACACTTTTTCTGCATCTATTGAGATGATCATGTGATTACTATCTTGTATTTTGTTAATATGCTGTATCACATTAATTAGTTTTTATATGTTGAATCAGTCTTGCATCCCTGGGATAGATCATATTTGGCCATGATATATGATCCTTTTTATTGTGTTAATATTTTGTTAAGAATTTTTATCTATATTTTGAATGTTTATTCATCAGGATTATTGGTCCGTGGCTTTCTTCTCTTGTGGTGCCTTTGTCTAGCTTTGGTATCAGGGTAGTGCTGTTCTCACAAAATGAGTTTGGCAGTGTTCCTGCCTCTTCAGTATTTTGGACGAGTTTGAGAAAGACTGTGTTAATTATTTTTTATATGTTTGGTAGAAGTCTCCAGTGTCACCATCTGGTCCTGGGTTTTTCTTTGTTGGGCAGTTTAGGAGACAGCTATTCTAAAATGTCACTGTTGTTCAGAGAATGTTCTTCATGTATTTAGTTGATTGATCACGGCTAACATGGATTATAAACAAAACAATTTCATTTTTTACTCTTACCTTTTTTTAAAGCGTCTTTGGTGGAAGTTACCTTTCCCAGCTCTTAGGTAAAAACGCAGGCAGAGCATTGAGCACTTAAAGTGAAAAACATAGTTTCAGTTCATTGATTAGAATATCTTGTCTGATTGAATACCAAACCCAATTTAATATCAAACCTCCACGTCTCTCTCTTCATTATGGAGTCAAGAGTGGGTAAGAAGTTGTGTTCCTGCCAAAACCAGTTTGGCTCAGTGGATAGAGTGTCGGCCTGTGGACTGAAAGGTCCCAGGTTCGATTCCGGTCAAGGGCATGGACCTTGGTTGCGGGCACATCCCCAGTGGGAGGTGTGCAGGAGGCAGCTGATCAATGTTTCTCTCTCATCGATGTTTCTAACTCTATCCCTCTCCCTTCCTCTCTGTGAAAAATCAATAAAATATATTAAAAAAAGAAGTTGCGTTCCTGCCACTATGTGCTTTTCCAGTGCTTACCTCCTCCACTCGCTCCCAAACTTTGGTTTCCATTGAGTTCTTCTTGCCCAGACAACTCCTCTTGGGTTCGCTTGCTTATGTAACCCATGCTGCACAGTGGGAGGTACTCAGGCCCCTCTTCTTATGACAATACCTCCAGGCAGCTGCTCTCTCTGGGTTTTGACACAAAAGGAATAGGCCAGCCATTCACTTGCCTTCATTATTTCCCATTTCCTAATCTCTAAGCCACCTTAGCTTTCCCAGGCATAAAGCAGGCATCAGTCTTCTATACCCTCCCCTCAAATATAGGAAACATCCCAGAGATCTTAATGGGGACCCTTGTTAGGCTCAGAGTCAGGGACTGCTCACACCACATATCCCTCTTCCGAAGTGAGGTCTGGGGACTCAGAAGTAGAATAGCTATTTCCACCAAAGTGTCTTTAGCAATATCGTTTCCCCATTCTAACCCTCTATTGGACACTCTCTAATGTTCTTGATCTTATAGCAGAACCCCTAAATCATGGAGCAGGTTACTCCCTTAGTAAATTGTGTACATGGGTGAGTTCATCGTAAACTCACCTTGTCCTTATGATATCATGTCATTAAAACTGAGGGAGCAAACTTCCCTTTCTACTCTCTTTTATTGGTATATTCACAGTATACCAACAATATATTCTACTGTTTTACTTTACATTGTCTATAACATTTTTCTTTGTTATAGTCCCTGTGTTTATCATATAATTTCTTTTTGCAAACACCAAAAAGAAGTAATCAAAAATATAAAGCCTATTAAAGGGTTTACTTTCTCAAGAAATTGGCTGTTCTTAAATTTTTATTACATTAAAGTAGAGCCAACTGTAGGAACATTAGATCCAATTAAATTTTATTAGTTTCTATGTTTTAGTATTTTTAAAAAATAATGACTAGCTCCCGATTTTCTATGTTAATAAAAGAGAGAGATAAATTGAGTTAACAAAACTAGAAAAATATAAAAGTCACTGATTTTTTGGTGATATTTAAAGTTATGGTTGACTAATGGCAAGGAAGAAGATAATTAAGTTTTCGTCCTTGTATGATATCAGAAGAGGAATAAACAACTTGATGATGGGTTCAGTACATTCTGAAGGGCTCTCTAATTATAAAACACAGGGAGATATGTTAGCATTCACATTTATCTTGAATATTAGAGAAACCCAAGGAATAGTGCTCAGATAACTTAGAAATGTATTTCTCTTTAACATTCAGGAAATCTAGAAGAAATCAGTTCAGGACTGGTGTAGCATTACTTGGGGTTGGAGACCCAGAAGTTTATGTACCCAGCTAAAAAAATAAATGTACAAAAAACAAAAAAATAAAAAACAGGAAAATTTATTTCTGATGAGAAAGAAAAGAATGGATTTTGAAGGACAACCAGCAGTCTTTGCCACAGCATGATCAAGTGATTTATTCAGTCTTATAACCACACACAGAGTACTTGGCCAGGTGGGAAGAAGGCTATCGGGACAGAGAGAAGTACAAACTCTCAAAGAAGAAACCAGCTTAGAAAATGATGATAGGGGTGCAAAATAATATTCCAGTGTCCTCCCTCTGTGTACATCTCTTTGCGATGTGACTCTCATCCTCCCACTAAACAGGGGTAGAGTCCATTTCTCTACACCTTGAATCTGCGTTGACCTTAGAAATTGCTTTGACCCAGAGAATACAGCAGAAATTATGTTGAGTGACTTCTGAGGCTAAATCTTCAGGGACCTTGAGAATTCTGTTTCCATCTTCTTGCAACACTTACCATCCCTGTGAGGAGACCAGCTACTCTACTGAATTTGAGAGAGACCACCTAGAGAAAAAAATCCAGCTGACAGCCAGCACCAGGATCTCAGACTTGTGAATGAGGCTATTTTTTAGACTTTCCAGTACCACCTGAGCTGACAGCTACCTGAGCCTTGTGAGCGAACTCAGGAGAGGCCCATTGCCCAGTCAACCCACAGAACATGAGAAATAATAAATCACTGCTCTTTGAAGCTACTAGGCCTTGCAGTGTTTTGTTATGCAGCAATAAATAACTGATATAATGGCATATTTGAAAATCATCACAAATAATAGTTTGATATCTGACTTACCTTGACATGCTCGCTTTTAAATTTTAACAAACTACATATACAGTCCCGATAGAAACAAACTCTATTGCAAATGTCAAAAATATTTACTTGAATTTTAATTCTGGGAAACAATGACACTGGTACTTTCAAATTTACCTTCTTTGAAAGGTATCATAAAGACCTTATTGCATTCTTGAAATTAAAAGCAACACATATCTTCATTACTGTGTTTTTGCAAGATAAAACTCTTGCCAGCTACCAGTGCCTTGTATAACTTTTTTTTTAAACATGCTTGGTTCACAAGGTAAAGAAATATTCAATACAAGAAAAATAACACTAAATGGAGGAGGACAACGTGGCTAAGAGCAAACTAACTTCTTAGTTTATAGCACACATTGTATAAAAAGGCAAATAACACCACAGTCTGGGATAATGACAATGGAAACATTGAGAAAACCTACATGGACTAACAGGAATAGTCAAGTAGGTTCTGTGTACTCATAATGTTAAGAAAAATGTTAAGAAAAATGGCCTTATACCTTGATACCCCTCATGTTCATCAACACCATTCAACATCCTCTATGTAATAGATGTGTGAACGTTCTAATAAAGTTAAATATGGACTTCAAAGGAGAAGAAAAGTAGACCAGCTTCCTTCTAAAACATGGAGCTCAATTTCTTTTTTTCACCACCCCTTACTGAAGATGAGAGGCATCCCCTATCCCTGAGCCCAGCAACTGCTTAAAGAAAATTTTTGCCTTATCTCTTTTCATGCTCTCCTACACAGGAGCAATAACTATGTCTGCCTGTGACTCCAAACTGGTAGAAAAATAAGATAACTAAGAATGTTCACTCAACATGGATTTTAGTCTACCTGATGGCCAGTTCGATTCCCCTCCTTCCCCCCAAATTTCTCCCTAAAACCTATCATCCTGAATTCTTGAGCACTTGCCCATTCTAGAGGCAAGTATCAAAAGACCATTTGCACTAAAAGTACTTGTGCTCGGTCTTGCAGCCCACTCTCGATAGCAGAGCATCTCCCCTCCCCCCTCTATCTCCTTTGTTCACAGTCATCAGTGCACAGCAGTACTCTTGAAATCAATATGCTCTCTTTCTCCTCACTTCCCTATTATAAGAGTGATGGGAGGTTGCAATATGAAGTTCTAATTGGCTGGCTATGTGTCATGTAAACAAAACCTAAGTGCTAAGGTCTAAAATGGCATTTCTGTTCTCAGAGACTGAGCTTTTCAATCCTACCTTACTCTTGTGTAACTGGAGACTGAGAGCAAAGAGTAACAGGTTGTAATAGCTACAATGTCCAAGGCAAATTGATGGAGAGCTGGAGATGGGTTTAGACTCTGAGGAATCATTATACAGTAATCTGAGTTAATGAATCAACCTCCCTCTCTGCTTCCCCCTACCCCCCATTAGACTTTCAAGTTCAATGAGCATAGTAAACATTGGAATGATCTATTTTTCAAAGAAAAAAGGGAGGGGAGTGTTAAAATTTCAATGTGCCCCTCTATTCTGTGGGAATATACTGCTCAAATATCAGTATTTCCCTTCTACTGACCTCCAATAATCCATGTTGTTTTAACAATTATAGATTTCAAGACCCACAATGACTAGGATGTAATTTCTCCACATTTTGCTCCTGTGTGATATAAAAGCAAGCAGCAAGTGATCTATTTACATTCCATTTAAATAGATCACTGCTTCCTGTGATGAGATTTAAGGTGGCTTACAGCTAATTGGAACAAAAACAGCTCTAAGTGTGTTTGTCAGGTGTAAGTGGGAGGGCTGCTCAGATTACAGAGCAAGATGCTGCCCTTCATTTGTGAGGGTAGGACTTCTAACCTGCTGGTAGTGGCAGCACACGGTGGGGTCTTTCTTTCGAAAGGAGGATGCCCAAGATGAGCCTTGTGTTCATTGCCCTGTACGTATTGCCATGACAGAGAACCACAAACTGGGTGGCTTAAAACAACAGAAATGTATTCTCTCATAGTTTTGCAGCCTGGATGTTTGAAATCGAGGTGTTTGGCAGGGCCATGCTACCTTGAGAGGCTCCAGGAAGAATTCTCCCTTGCCTCTTCTAGCTTCTGGTGGTTAAAGGCAATCGTTAGGGTTCCTTGGCTCCAGAGATACATCACTTCAATTTCTACCACCAAAGCCTATGTATCTGTTTCGGTTCTTATAATGATACCCATCATTGGAAGAGGGCCTACCCTAATCCAGTGCGACCTTATCTTACATAACATCTGCAAAGACCTTATTTCCCAATTAAGGTCACATTCTGAGGTTCTGGGTGGTCATCACTTCTGGGGAGACACTTCTCAACCCAGTACAGAGATGCTAGTAAGGGACTCAGGTGGTCTGAACTCTCTCCCCTGAGATCCACCAATACTGAATTGTGTGACAGCGGGCAACTCACTTGACCATTCCAGGCCTCTGCACCTTGCCTTAAATGAAGAGCTTTGAACGACATGTCCTCTGAGAGCCCTCCAAACTCTAGCCATTTGTGATTCTCTTGTGTCCTCAGTGCTAGCTGTGCCAACCACCCCTTTTGAACAATGGCATACAATCCCCAGCCAGCTGGCCAGGTAAGCAAGAAGCTGGGCTCCTGCTACAGAACAATGGTAAACAATCTCTTGTTAGCAGCTTAGTCAGTGGGAGCGTAGGTTTCAATTAGGCCTTTACATGGAGTCTGTCTTAAGATATAGCATCAGGTAGAGATCAGTGATGTTTCTACAGCTCCAAAGTAAGATTTATTTCTAACATGATTGCGGTTCTTTGAAAAGCCTTTCTAAGACACGGTAAAATAAAGACATAAATACAATAAAAAATGAATAACATTTAGGTGATGTTCTTTCATAATTAAATTTGGCCTTTGCAAGTTGCATGTTCTCACAAATTCTTGGCATAGGAGTGATAATAATGTCAAGCATTTCATACTTGTATGCAGCACTTTTCCTGGATTATCTATATTTTTATAAACAGAAAATATATCATCATGAAAATTATTATGGGCTGCTTAAAGCTGAAACATAAAGAACAGACATTTTCTACCTTTAGAAGTCTGTATGTTAAACACAGCTTGTTGTGAAAGAAATAGTGGACAGTTATTAAGAAAGAAGTCTAGATTTGACACCTAGCTCTGCCATTCATTAGCTGTGTGACATTAGGCAAGTTATCTAACCTCTCTGAGGCTATTTTTCCTCATCTGAAAAATGAGGCTAATAAAAATATTTTCTTCCTGGGGTACGCATAAGACATGAAAAATAGTGTATGAAAATCACAGAACTCAGGCCTCTCAGAGATGGGAAAGAAGGAGGCTCTTCTTAAAAAACTTGGTAATGGGCTGAGATTCACACATTTGCCTCATTCACACAGGAAATGTGCTTCGTCTTCCTGTGTGCCTGCACTACCTTACATAAATCTCTGCCTACACTCCATTTAGGATTATAACTGTCCTCATGTTTCTTCTCCTTAGAGAAAACAGCACCTCTCTTTCATCTTTTTCTCTCCAGTGCCAGCAGGGTCAACCCTGCCAAATGAATGAAAAAGTAAATTACAAAGAAATAAATACTATGGACAAACTCCACAGTATTTATTTCTTTGTAATAAATTACTTTGAAATAAATTACTAAGGGTATACTTAGTATACACCCTGACCTCTATATCTGATCATTTCATCTGAGAATAATTCTAAGAAGTTTTTTTTTTCTTCCCATGCAATGTAATATATGTGTGTATACCCTTTTGGTGTGTGAATAGAAAATAACCATGGCTATATTAAGCTGTAATTATATACTCAGAGCTTATTTTAATTGCTTATTTGTCACAACAACCTGATGAGGAATGTCACAGACACTGTCATCTTTCACAGATAAGACCCTACACCTCAGCAAGGTTAAGTGGAGTAGCTTAGTGAGGTCCGTGCAGGAATCGATGGCAAAGCAAGAGTTACAGCTTGCAGTCCTAGAATTTCCGATTAGGGTTTTAGCACCACTGCACATGAGTTATCACTATTTGTAATAGGACATTGTTACAAGAAATCTTAGGAGCCTGGGGGTTGAAAATTGATCTGCGACAGCTTGCCACCTTCCCTTAATTCTTTCTATGCCTCACGGAGAGTATCTTGTTCATCTGGAAGCTTCATAGAGCTGATCGAAACAGCATCCTTGCAACTCTTGTATTTACATAACTCTACATCACTGAGCTATTGATGAGGGAGCCAGGGCCGAGAGCCCTACTCTCCCCATAGGCGGCGATCTGACACCACCTCTAGGTAGATAGTGTCAGAACTGAAATCCATTGTAGGACACCAGCGGGTTACAGAGAATTGTTTGGTGGGCAGAACCCCCACACACCTTGTGTCAGAAGTGTTGTGAGTATGGTAGTAGGATGGGGGTAAAGGAGAAACACCAGAGGGAAGACTGGTTTGCCCAACTTAGAAAACTTAGAACCAGTCACTAAAATAAGGGGCACTGGAGAGAGAGGGAAGTTTATAAATTGTGTGTGTGTCTGTGTGTGTGTGTGTGTGTGTGTGTGTGTGTGTGTGTGTGTTTATCTTTATTGTTGAAGTATTACAGATGTCCTCTTTCTTTTCCCATTAACCACCTCTACCCCACACCCTGTCCCCCAGACTATGGCACTATTGTCTGTGTCCATGGGTTATGCATATATGCATATAAGTTCCTGGTTAATCTCTTCCCATCCTCTCTCCCCTCTTCCCTCTGAGATTCCTCAGTTTGTTCCATGCTTCCATGTCTCTGGATCTATTTAGCTGTGAGACAACACATGAATCAGGGTAAGTAATCTAGTTATAGCTTTTATAGCTCAACATCCCAAATCTCAGGGGCTTAGCACCATAAAAGTTTTTCTCGGTCAGTAGGTATTGGGATGGATGGTCACTTGCTTTGTACAATCATTTAGGGCCTTAGATATTCAACATGTGCCTTCACGGTCACCTGGGCAGCGTTCAGCACTCTATGGGGGAAGAGAAAGATTGAAGAAAGCATACTTACTCCCACGCACTCAAACCCAGAAGTAAGATTTACCTTCAGTCACATTCTTTTACAAGAACTAGTTTTGAATGCAAGGGGACTGGGATTATGAGAAGAGGCTGGGAATAGTTGTGTGCCTGACGAGGAGAAGACATAGCCATTACCCAGCCAGCCTCTGCCACAAATAGCTGAGTGAAATTGTCAAAGGCAAATAGTAAACTTGTGATATATTTGGGAATATAGATCCCAAGGCAGGGACATTGCCAAGCTCCAGGAACAGACTGAGATCAGAGCTTTAAGGTTTCACTCTACTTATATACTCTCCTCTCTTTGGTTTATCAGACTGTATGACCTCTGATAGCTATCAACCTCAGGTACTTTAGATAGGCCTGGTTCCAATTATACGTTTTTTAGGAAAGGTTTCTGATTGGTCTGGTGTAGGTTATATGGCTATCCCCTGACCAATTAATTGACAGAATCATGTCACAGGAATCAGGCCTCTAAGAATTTCAAGCCATGTGGATGGAGGAATGAGGGTAAGATCAAGCTCAAGAGATGTGGAGAGAGTAGGGAGGTAAGAAAGGGAGCAAGACAACCCAGTAAATAGCCACTATGAACATTGATTGGAATACGATGGCAGCTGAAGCCTTGGAAAGAGGTACATGTTCAAAAAGTGACTTGCTACAGGCTGATGGAAAATGTGTCCCAGCTGGGACCCTAGAAAAAATCAATATGTAAGGACCAGGCAGAGAAAGATGAGCCTACAAAGAGGTTTGCAAAAGAAGCACCTCAGGTGCATGTGATGTCCAGGAAGGAGAGAGGCTTAGGAAGGACAGGGGCTGTTGCACAGAAGGCAAATCAAACACGGACAGAGAGAATGAGGGTAGGGGTCAAAATCAATGTCAAGAGACCACACATTTTATTATTTAAAAACAAAAAAAAACAAGGAAAATCAGAAATCAATCTTTAAGAAAAGTTTTTAAAATTTATTTTAGAGAAAAGGAGAGAGAGAAGGAAACATCAATTTGCTTCTCCACTTATTTATACATTCATTGGTTGCTTCTTGTATCAAATCCGCAACCGTGGCATATAGGGACAGTGTTCTAACTAACTGAGCTACAAGCTTTAAAAAAGCTACCTTTATAGCTACAACAAAGATGAATCTTAGAAGCATTACACTAAGTGAAAGGTGCCAAACACAAAAGACTGCATACTGCATGATTCCATTTCTATGAAATTTGCAGAATAGGTAAACCCAT
>JAAGEH010000022.1:12297660-12343891 GCA_011751065.1 Lasiurus cinereus
CTGCAATTAGATTATGGTGATGATTGCACAAGCTTACATATATACTGAAAACAACTGCAATTAGATTATGGTGATGATTGCACAAGCTTACATATATACTGAAAACAACTGCAATTAGATTATGGTGATGATTGCACAAGCTTACATATATACTGAAAACAACTGCAATTAGATTATGGTGATGATTGCACAAGCTTACATATATACTGAAAACAACTGAATTGTGTACTTGAAAATGGTTAAAATGATGAATTGTATGTTACCTGAATTTTTCCTTCATTTAAGGAAAAGCCAAGGAACTTCAATGCCAGTTGGAAATAATTGAATCCCAGCTTCATTACCTTGGCCATATTACTTAACTTTCTTGATTTTATTCCTACATGTACAAATTAGGGAAAAGATCTACTTCTGAGTCACTATGGCTTCCAGCTGAAGGATAGGCACATAATAAGCTTTCATTCCATCCCTCCCCCTTCTTTCCTACTGTAGTCCAACTTCACAATAACTGAAATTTATAGAAATCTGGCAACTGTTAAGGAGGGCATAATTATATTTTTATCTGACACATCTTTGTTGGACAAAGATATAAATAAAAGGTAAAAAAAAAACAACACACAAAGCTAACACTACTGCAGGGCCTCCAGAACATGATATCAGAGAGATAAAAGTGAGCATGGTGACAGCTGATCGTAGAGAATTGCATATGATGAACAAATCAAAGAGGGGAGAAGTCGAAGAGTGATGTTTCTGTGTGTGGTTCTGGGATGCACGAAGTGACACGTGGCAACCCACTAAGCAGCACAAAGCCCTTGGAAGTAAGAGGGCATGTGAGGACTATCCCCAGAGGTAGGGGCTGGTATCAGGGAAGCAAAGCACTCAGAGTGCAATGTGCGACAAAAGGGAACAGCTGTTCAAAGAACTCCACAGTCCATCAATATGACCACAAAAGGCTATTACAAAGGAGGTTCTGCTGTGACAAGTGCCTTCTCTGTGACATTTGTTGGCAGAGCAGCTGAGGAGCTGTCAGCTTAGAACAACAATACATGGAAATATCTACCAAATCAGCAGCGTGACCCCATGGAGGACTGTATGTGTGAGATATGCAGAAAAACCAGAGCCCAGGAAAAAATGGGGTGATATTGCATCCAGGACTAAGGGGTGAGAGCGGAAATTCTGCATCTAGTGTGTTCCTTCATTTTGTGTAAATTATTTTTTGATATATTGAATATTATAAATGCACCAGAGGAAACTACATTTTCAAGAATACACCCATTGATACTATGAACCATTAACTGTAAATAATCACTTTTTCTTAATTTTTGGTTTTGCTATGCCTGGGATATCTGTCAGTATTTATTAGATTTTGCTGACAGAGGGAGGTAAAGTTGTTTTACAAAAAGAGGGAGACACTTAATTCAGAACAATATTAAAAGTTATCGTAACTTATATTATTTAATGCGGAATGCACCTGCATATATGTATCTGGTAACAAACACACCTCAATCTCAGGAGCTTACAATGAGCTGCTATTCCTGGTTCACATTACATACTGGATGTGAATTGTCTATGACCCTGCTTCTCACTATTTCTTCATCCTGGAGTCTAGGCTGAAAGAGCAGTCCCTGTCTGGTACTTATACTTTTCTTGGCAGAGGAGGGGAAAATGGATAGTGGCAGAGCAGCTGAAGACCTGTCACATCAGAACAACAAAGCATCCAAAGACCTACCAAATCAACAGTGTGAACCCATAGAGTACTGCCTGTGTGAGACACACACAACCAGAGCTTACAATGTAGTGGCTCCTACAGGTTCTGCTCATATGTGGGGCTCATCACTCCCATTCAAGTTTCATTGGCCAAAGCAGGTCACTTGGCCAAACCTGAGCAAACTGAGCTGGGAGGTAGAGTTGTTTTACAAAAAGAGGGAGACATGCCCTAACCGGTTTGGCTCAGTGGATAAAGCGTGGGGCTGCAGACTGAAAGGTCCCAGATTCCATTCTGGTCAAGGGCATGTACCTTGGTTGCAGACACATCCCCAGTGGGTAATGTGCAGGAGGCAGCTGATTGATGTTTCTGACTCTATCCCTCTCCCTTTCTCTATGTAAAAAAATCAATAAAATATATATATTTTTAAAAAGAGACACTTAATTTATAACAATATTAAAAATTATCATAACTTATATTCTTAATGCAGAATGCCCCTGCATATATGTATCTGGCAAACTTTCTGAAATTACTAGAGCCCAGCTTAGATTACACTATCCCTCACTAAGAAAATCCATAATAATACCTTGCCACTTCAGAAGAATATCTCAAGGAAGAACTTTGTGAGGTCAGGGTTAAATGATTATTGCAATAATAATATTGTTCCTATTAACCCATATATTAGTATTCGATTAGGCAGCCATCTTTGTGCAAATAAGAAAACCTAACCTTGTGTTAACAAAATCCAAAGGAAAATTACTATCCATGTAACTGAAAAATCTAAGGACAGGTTTACTTTTATGCAAGCCTAGGTTCATAGGCCAGAAATATCTTAAGGATCCTATTTCTTTGCCTTTCAGTGCTTTGGCACTTCTCTCTGATCTATTCCCTTCATTCTTAGGCATGCTTCCCACCCTCATCAATTTTTGTCGTAAAGACGGCACTGACAGTTTTGTATTCTACCAACCTACCAACTTAGCAGTAAAAAAGGGAATGTCTTTCTAAAAGCTCTGGCAAAATTTCCAAGGAGGATCTGTTTGCTTCAGCATTAGCTATGTGTCCATCTCTGAAACTAGAAATCAGAGTATTTTGAGGTCAGGCCTATCCATCTAAGCTACTAGAGGCAGGTAAGGGATGGTTACCTGGACCTCAGACACAGAATAGGAGTGTTTTGGGGATCACAAAGGGGTTGCTGACCAAGGAGATGCTGGGCAGAAAAACAAGCAAGCAAGGCACATCTACCTATAAATGTTTCTGGGGTGAATTTATTTCTTATCCTAATCACCACATATCAGTTGTTTCTTTCATTCTCCCTCCACAGGGAATCAGACTAATACCGCCATCTCCTAATAAGCCAAAGAACTAACATACAGCCAAATTCTATAATTTTCTTCCTAATTTTCTAAAGTTCAAAAGGAAATCAGTGGAGAGGTACGCCCTACTTTGCTCTAGTTATTGTATTTTATGCTAAACACATCTTCCATTTCCTCACCGGTACATGATGAAACCATAGTAGTCTTATTTAGCATAACCTCATTCCCATATGAACAGGGAATACTGCAAATTGCTTATCCAGTAGTAGGTGTCATAAAATATTATAATTCATTCCCATAGATATGAAATAAAGTACTTCTCAATTATTCTGATTTAGAAATATTTTTTTTAGCAAAGCAAACTGCTTTTTCCTGTAGAGTGAGCTATTAGAATGACTTAAGACGGATACATTTTGCCAAAAGCTTTTTAGCAGCAAACCACGCAATGAAACCCCACTCTGCATGGTGTGGAGGATCAAGAATAAATTTGACCTTCACCCTCCTCAGAGCATCTCCCATTTGTCACAGTCTCCTCCTGTTTGGAGGAAAATCTCTTAGCTCATCTGTGAGTCTCAAAGTCTCTTCCGATCAGCTTTGTTTACCCCTGCGTCTCAGAGGTTCTTTAAGTCAAATCAGAAATTAAGGTTTAGCAGAATTAGGCAGGTGTTGCTGCCTCAAGACTTGAATGTGCTTAAAATTCATCCTTGAAATGTTATACAACTGTGTGTGTGTGTGTGTGTGTGTGTGTGTGTGTGTGTGTGTGTGTGTATCACATTGGGTCCCTTTTTTAAGTTTCTAATTTGGTATCTTGAGTATTTTCTTCTTGCTTTTCCATTCATGGGTACATTTCAAGTAGAAAAACTTTCTGGAAACGTTAAAAATACACTGTTCTCTCATTGACCCGTTAAAGTTCCCATCTACAACAATTCTCAGACTTCTAATGCTTTTGATTGTTTCTGAACTATCTTCTAATACATAATGATCTTTAGCTGGTGCTCTCAAAATATGTAGAATTCATAAACAACTTACGTGTTTTATACCTTAATGTTGATGACTAATTTAATGGTTCTTGTATTTTACTCTATTTCCCATTAGTCACATGTTATGCTTATCTGGATTGGAAAATATTCTGCTAATATTTTGTTAAGAAAAAACCAGAGCTTGACAGTAGTTGCAGCCATGAGAACACGTTTTATTCAGGAACTATTGCAATAAGGAGGAGAAAACCTCAGTACAGAACTGACCTCAAATTTGTATTACAACATGAACAAGTGGGGATTTCCAGCCCAGGGGAGTGGTGGTATCAGGGGAAGGAAAAATATCTATAAAGGGCTATTTCTGGCTAAACAGGCTTAGTAGGATTTTTGCTGAAGGCAGAACTAGGTGACCACATATCCCTTAGTGGGTGTTGGGGAATGAGGGATTTAATCAGATGTCGACGCTGATTAGACATCCAGAGTGGGGGATTCTAGCGAAACTGGCTTAGCAAATCTGTGCTAAGTTTGGGCTTTGCAAGGATGGACAGGAAAGTCCAAATAATCAAGGTTTGGTTGGCAGGACAGTCCATAGGAGCCTGAATAAAGCTGGTGAAGGCAGAGTCTTTGTCAGGATATCCCCCCACTGCCAGGTCACCAAGAGTGGCCGGAATTAAATTCCAAAGGCTACTGGGCCAGAATCTGCTCCCACCTTAGCTATCCCCTCAACTGCTGCCTCTCTACCCACCATTCTCCAGGGCTGAGCTGCTGTGATGCTGAGTACCTGCTCGGTAAATTTTAGTTTATTCCCCGTAGAGAACTGTGAGCTTCGTGGTGGCAGGGGCCATGCTTTCTCATCTTTGTCTCACCCGAAATGCCAGAGTAGCTTCTCGGCAAACATTTCTTAATTTGAATGACTTCATTGTCCTGTAAATCGCTAAGATGATAAATCAGAGGTTCCTTTCAACCACCCGTTTTGCTTGGTTGACTGACAGTGTCCCGCTAGCTCAGTGGAGCGATGTTTCAGCAGCTTACTTAATCTCTTTGTTTCCGTTCCCTCATTTGTAAATGAGAAGCAAGACATTCCGACCCATACGGTTCCACCATCTACTGTGCGGGGCTACTCTGAGTGTCAAATAAATTACTTCGGCCAAAGGATTTGGTAACATTGAAAACGCTCTGGCCATTTTTCCTAAAGGAACGCATTCTCACTCCAATTGAATCTTTTACACAAAAGGGTTATAAGCTCGGGGAGGGCATGACCTCCTCCTGAAATCCTCATGACCTGCTTCCAACATGTAAATTACAAGACATAATATTTCAAAAAAGCCAACCAGCCAGGTCCCATATTTTGTAAACTGTTCCCCAGCATTTTTAAAAAGGATGATGCAATAGATTTGTAAGCACATGAAACCTCTTCCTCTCCATGGCTTCGTTTTTGTTTTTATATTATTTTATTTCAGTTCTGTCATATTTCTTAGAAAGACTTCTTTGCATCATTTAGTCAGAGCTGTTGTACTTGCTCTACACTAAATGTGGTGAATTATTCTCTAGTCATTTAATTTATCTTTTGGTTGAAAGTATGAATGATAACCCCTTTCCTTCCCCCATTAACTCCCTTCACTCCTCACTCAGCACCTCCCGCTCCCCCAGGCCTTCACTACACTATTGTCTATGTCCATGGCTTATGGATATATACATACAAGTTCTTTGGTTGTTCTCTTTCCGTCCACTCCCACCTCCCCTCTGAGATTCGACAGCCTGTTCCATGCATCTATGCCTCTAGATCTATTTTGTTCAACAGTTTATTCCATCTGGTTTTGAATTTACTCAAGATATCAGGCATCTTCTTGTGGACCATGACACCTGTGTTCTATACTGTATTATTTCACAAATGCCAGTTATGCTTAGCTCTCCGGGCCCATCAATCTACAAGAGCACCAGCTTTCAGAGCATTGATGCACCCCTAATTGACCTGCTATTTCTAAGAACATGTTCACCACTGTGCTTTTTCCACTTGGGCTTTGAGTTCACTAGTACAGAGCAAAGATGTTTTGAACTAGTGTACCTGATTTCCCAAAGGAAGCATGACTGGAGGGAAATCCTATGTCGTTGTATACTACTACTGAAAGCTGTCCTTGACTAATGAAATCGTCAATGATTGCGTGATGATTTAATTTAAGCAGAACTGCTGAAACCGGTGTGGCTAAGTGGATAGAGCATCGGCCTGAGAACTGAAAGATCCCAGGTTTGATTCCGGTCAAGGACATGTACCTTGGTTGCGGGCACATCCCCGGTGGGGGGCATGCAGAAGGCAACTGATAGATGTTTCTCTCTCATCAATATTTCTGGCTCTCTATCGCTCTCCCTTCCTCTCTGTAAAAAAAAAAAATCAATAATTTAAGCAGAACTATAATTTTATCTAAAAATTCACTTCTTTCAGATACTCTTCTCACCAGATACTTGGGTGTCAATAACAACTTGGTTGTGATCATACATATCATATTTGTGATATAACCAGTAGTTCCCCAGGAATAGAGGTATATTTTTCATGGTCCTGAGTATTACACATGTTGATTTGTAGATTTTGGTCTTTTCACTGCTTGCTACCATCTTTTTTTTAATTGTGCTACTTATACAGAATCAAAATACCTTGTTTCTTTGAAGGGAAAAGATGGTCTGTTCTAGGTTAAGGTGAAATGCTGATTTTTCATTAAAGAGCAAATTCTACCTTTCAGAAGGTTGAAAAGGCTGGTACTTACAGAATCCCAGCTGCTTAAATTTAGAGCACTGGAAAAGATCCAATCCAGAAATAGTCTTTGGATTTAGGCCTCTAACATTTTTATATGATAGTGTATTAGAAAGGGGAGAAAAGCATTCATTTTAAGCACTTGACTTTTCACATGTTGTTCTTCTGTGATAGGTGAATGGGTGTTGATATTGTCTCACAAAACCATCACTTCTCTTGAGTGACCTATTTTAATTGAATTATGCCAGTTTAAAGGGGCTTCTGTTTGCAAATGTCTACAGTGAAACCATCCTCTCCTGGCTCTCTAAATGTCAACTGCATCTTTTTTTGTCTTCACCCCATTTTTGCAGCCCTATTCGGGAGCCTCATCCTCCTTGAACTATGGCAGGGCCATGGGACTCTGAGCCTTAGTGTTCATTGCTGCAGTATGGAACTTTCCTCTAACCATTTTCCCACTTACTGACTTCTAGTTCATCCAGCTCACATTGGCTCAGGATATAAGCTGCTGTCCATGTCCAAGCCCAGACTCTAAGTTGTCATTTCTGCAAATCCACTCATTTTATCAGTATTCCTCTAAATGTGCACCTAAATCACTTAGAACAGTGATGAAAATGCCTATTTCTGGGACCCATCCCAGATCTAATGAATCAGGATCTGGGAGCGAGGCCTGGAGATTTGTATTCATAAACAACTCCCTCTCCAAAGAGTCTGACATTTGAGAACTGCTCTCTACTCGGCCAGCTTTCTCTGGTGATGGTAGTGTCCCGACCTCTGTTAAAGCTGCAGCCTGTGTGCACAGTTGAAGCAGTGCTGGTGCCATCCCACACAAAGCTGATATCTGGGTGGCTTTGCCCCATAGACAGGGGAGGAGAAGGCTCTCTTCTAGACTGTCTTTATAAGACTGAGCCTGGAAAAGGTTCCATCTTCTTCAATACATGTTCTCTAAGGATACCCTCCACATGAAAATCCAGCCAGTCAACCAGGAAAAAGAGGGTGGAGGTTCACCTGGGGTAGGCTTATGGGCCTGGCCTGGAGGTGGCTTCCATCACTTCTGCCCATGTCCCTATGGCAAGTACTTGAGACTCTACCTTGATGCCTGTGAAGTGCTGGGAAAGGCACAGTCTGGGCAGCTGCTTCCCAGCAAGCACGGTGGACCCCTGGCATCTCTGCCACTAAGGGCCACCAGGGTAAAGAAACAGATTATACGGTTCCACCACGTAGTATGGAACGGAGGCCTATTTTTCAAGGAGCCTCACTTCCAGCACTTCCTATCCAAGGAGGAAAGTCAGGATCCCCCCAAGGCTTATTGCTAGAATGCTCAATTTTTCTTTGTCTTAACATTTCTGCCCGACAATCTTGAAACACAAGCAGATTTTATTGAATTTTGGTGATGAGCTATATGAATACTGTCTCTCTATATAAAAGCCTAAGCGACCGTCTGACCGTCCGACTGACCATCCCATTGGTAGCTATGATGCACAATGACCACCAGGGGGCAGATGCTCTGACTGGTAGCTGTGATGTGCACTGACCACCAAGAGGCAGAAGCTCAACACAGGAGCTGCTGAGCTGCAGTGACTTGGCAGCTGCGGTTCTCAGGTGATGTATCTGGAACAAGAGAGGAAGGAGTCTGGTTCCGGGGTGTGTCACCAGAGAACTGACCTCTCGCAATCCCAGACCCCTAGAGGGATATTGGAGAGCCACTTTTGGCCTGATGCCCTCAGGCCAGGTTGAGGGATCCCACTGATAATACATAAAAGTTAATGGGTGAATCTTTCAATTTGTTCCTGATATTAAAAAAAAAATAGTTGTGCCAAGACCGTTTGGCTCAGTGGATAGATAGAGCATCGGCCTGTGGACTGAAAGGTCCTGGGTTCGATTCTGGTCAGGAGCATGTACCTTGCTTGCGGGCACATCTCCAGTGTGGGGTGTGCAGGAGGTGGCTGATCGATGTCTCTCTCTCATCGATGTTTCTGACTTTCTATCCCTCTCCCTTCCTCTCTGTGAAAAATCAATAAAATATATATTTTTAAAAAATAGTTGTTTCTGTGTATGTGTGTGTGTGTGTATATATATACATATATATGTATTTATATATATATACATACACATATATATGTATATATATTTATTTATAGTTGTGTATGTATCTATATATATGTGTGTATGTATATAACATGTTGTGTATTATATGGGAGTGGGCAAAAGTAGATTTGCAATTTTATGGGAAATAGTTTATTATTGTATTATTAATTATTGTTTTTTTACTTACATTACAACTGTAAGTCTACTTTTGTTCATCCCTGTATATATATATGCACACCAGTCATATATATGTACATCACGTATATCTCTGCATTGGAGTTTTCAGGTGTCTGTGTGTCGATCCATGACTAATTCCATTGGCATATATGTTTTTCATAAATGTAAAACATTGCTTTGTGTTTATTTTATTATTAAGGAGGCATACAGAGGGTGTATCAGCCAAGAAAAACTAGGGACTCTGTGGCCATGCCAACATAAAGGTGATTCATGCATGCTTTCATGTGCCTTTTGATGCTTATAGTTCACCATTCTAGTTTTTTCAGATAAACCTGAAAAAAAGAAATCAGCAAAGTTTGAAAAATTGGCTTCTAGCTTAAACACTCCCTGTTACAATGAACAATTGTCAGACAGGTTATTTTAACAGAAACAGGACTACTCTGAAGCTGAACAATATGTTTAAGACGCTCAACCTGAAATGAGCAATGAGTCATAATTTTTCCTACATACATTGATTTGTTGGTAGTTTTCTTTGAAATCTTTCAGAATCAAATATGCATTATTTCTGCTTTTACTTATTTATTCATGTATTCAATTGTTTAACAAATATTTATTGAACAACTACCAAGTTACTAGCAAGTTGAAGACTGCTATAAGCATTGAGAAGATAATAATGAACAATAGCAAAGTAGAAAATGTAAAATGTAGGGAGTAAATAGAGTAAGGTTATAAAGAATAATAGTAGTATTATTATATATGAGCGGGAAAGGCCTTCTGAGCTGTAGGCCTTTGAGCAGAAACTCCAGGGAAGGGAAGGTGTGTGCCACATGAATATTCATGAGAAGAGCACATCAGGCAGAGGTAAGGGCAAGTGCTGATGCTCTGGTGGAAGAGTGTATCTTACATGAGAAATCGCTAACAAAAGCACATATTTTTTTTAAAAATTCCCCATATGATTTTGAATAACTATTTCACCAAGTGGCATCATCTTTCTTGGAAGAAAAGGATCAACTACATACTTGCATTTGTCTGCTCTAGTAAAATGGTGAGTTAGGAACTGGGTTCAACTAAAAAGTAAAAGAAATATAAAAAAAACAGGAGTCTTGCTGGTGTGGCTTAGTGGGTTGAACATCATCCCATGAACCAAGAGTTCCCAGGATTGATTCCTGTTCAGAGCACATGCCTGAGTTGTGAGCTTGATCCCTAGTATGGGGTGCGTAGAAGGCAGCCAATTGAAGTGTTTCTCTTGATGTTTTTAACTCTCTCCCTCTCACTTCCTATCTAAAAATCAATTTAAAAAACTTATTAAAAAATAAACAGGAGTTTAAACAAAATAGGGTAATTTTTTAATTCATGACAATGGAGGGCTAGTATAGACACAATACTATATCATCAAGGTTCGGCTTTCTGTCTTTTCGGTTTTTCCTTTCTTAGAGCATGGGTTTCACCTTCAAGTTTACCACATGGTCACAATATGGCCACTGCGTGTCTAAGCATTACATCTGCATTCTGGTAGGAAAAAAGGGAAAATGAGCACCTTTTATCTGAATCTTCTCTCCAGGTCCCTACCCTTACTGCCAGCTTCTGGGAACTTAACAAGTCTCCCCTAACAGCTATTGATCTATCACTGGTCAGCTGGGTCTTATGGACCCTTTACCTGCAAGGAAGATTAGAAAATATGGTTTTGCTTGAATACATTGCAATCCTCAACAAGATCAGACATTTACAAGGATGGGGGCAAGAATCAAATTCTGTAGACCACTAAAACCAAGAAACCATGGCTTCAGTTATGAGAGGAGGATATAGAGCCTCCATTCTGTAACCAGATATGAGCCTAAAGTCCTATTACTCTCTTATTTATTTGTCCTCCCTAGGTTATATAATGCTTGCCTCGGTATGTGTATTCATCACTTACTCTTTATCTCTTTTCTTTCAGTCTCTGCACATATCTCTTTATTTGTAATCTACTCAGGTTGTTGTAATCCCTGAGGGAACCTATAAATAGCATCTCTCTTTCCTGAACTGAGAAATAAAATAACACAGTAGCAGATGGAAGCCAAACATCATTTTGGTTACTCATTGAGACCAAGTTAGAGGGTATAGTTTCAAGTTTATTAGCCAGTAGCTCACACTGAACCCCCAAATAAACGTTTCCTAGAAGTTCAGTAATGCTGGACTTCTACAGAAAAAAACTCACTCCCAAGAGTCAAACATGCTTGATTATTTTTCACAAATTTAATAATCAGAAAAGCCATTCCATCGGCCCAATAGCCAAGTATTTCACTCATTGTCACCTCCATCTAGAAAGAATCCTGAAGTGTGGGGAAGAGGTTCTCCAATTACTCATGGTCTCTGGGAATCACGCATCTCAGAATTCACCCCGTCTGTACCCCTCCCTCTAGAACAGTGGTTCTCAACCTTTCTAATGCTGCGACCCTTTAATACGGTTCCTCATGTTTCGGTGATGCCCAACCATACAATTATTTTCATTGCTACTTCATAACTGTAATTTTGCTACTGTTATGAATCATAATGTAAATATCTGTCGCGACCCACAGGTTGAGAACCACTGCTGTAGAGCCCGAGACCATTGGAAAGCACAGATATTTACATTACAATTTATAACAGTAGCAAAATGACGGTTATGAAGTAGCAATGAAAATAATTTCAGGGTTGGGGGTCACCACAACATGAGAAACCGTATTAAAGGGTCACGGGATTAGAAAGGTTGAGATCCAGTGCCTAGAATCTTCTCAAACTGAAAGGATGCATCAGTCCTATGCCTAAGCCTTAAAACAGTCACCTGCTGTTTCTATCGCTCCCTTGAGACATGTAAGCCAGCTAACCAGCCAAAAAAAGCTACATGAAAAGGCCACTTAGAGAAAAGGAGGCCCCTGTCCCAGGATTCCAGCCTAGCCCAGCTCTCTACTTACCTGCAGTTACATGAGTGACCATCAGGGTGAGCAGAGCTGTCCAGGCATGCCGGCTTAGATGGCAAGATTGGAGCAAATAAAATCATGGTGGCTTCAAATGGCTAAGTTTTGGGGTGATTTGTTACAGAACAATCAATAACCAAAGCAATTAAACACTGCTATTTCTTCTACAGCATTTTCTTCTTATCTAGCCTTTGCTTCGGCAGGCATTACTGAACTTGAAATATTGGCAAGTTTTCAATAAATATTAGCCATTATTACCGGTATATAAGCCCTTTATAAGTGGCAAGCATAAATGTAAATATTCAGAGTAATAACCATTGTCAAGCATTGTTTGCTGCTAGTTGCTTTTTAGAAACTCTAGAAGGATCCCTAGTTTCTGAGCGATCTAAAATTGTCATTGTTATGGTTTTCTATCCGCTGTAGGCCTCCTCTATTCTTGGTAACACCAGGCTGCTCTTTCTTATTTGCTTCCTCTTAGAAATTCTTGTGAGTGCTGTTCCTGCTTCACATTATAAACTTCCTTCTTGTTTATACCATGTTTTTCATCTTCCCTTTCTCTTTCTTCCCATTCTCCTGTTCCAAATTGCCAGACTCTGGTCACTGAGCCCTCAGAGCAGGTATTCCTATAGCCTAATATTTCATAGATGTGTATTTGTTTGCAGTTGTCATAGGCATTTGTTAGTTTGTCACCTAAACAGCATGGTAATGCTTGAGCAAAATGAGACCCAGTGTTCTCCCCACTTTGGCATTTGCTAGTATTCAGAAGTCAGTTGAAAGCTGCCTGCCTGTCTTCATCGCTAGACATCTAGCCGCAAGCACAAGAACAACTTGCAAATGATCTTCATGCAGAACTCCAGTATCCTTTGAACTCCAGTACATTTTGATATGATGGTGTGTCAAAGATATGATGTGTTTAGGATTTAAATTTTCAGAAAGCCAGATTACCAATTTTCTAGGTGGGTTAGTCCTTAATTTATTCTGGGCTGTAAGAGAAACAGGAAGCCCAATGCTTAAAGCCCACAGAACTTTTATGGGCTCATGAAAATATTTTATGTTTTTTTTTTTCTTTCATTCAAAAGAACTGAGGTTGAAGGGGGGAAATTTTTACTATATAATATTAATATATTCATCTATATGCCAATGCAGTAGTCAACCATAATTTTAAATATTTTTTATGGAGTTAGAGAGCTACAAGTAAAAGTGCCTAGAGTCTGTGAAAGTTATAATGTGGCCCAAGATTTATTAGGCTAATTGTCCTCCAAATTTGGAAGGCATTAGTCTTTCCTGTGCTTTTTTTTTTTTTTAATGGATTCTCAGGCACAATAGCAGTGATTGTGTTAAGCAAGGTTACAATAAATCTCAGGAATCTGCATGCTTAATGAGCAATTTAGGTAATTCCTCTACAGACTGAATCAGGGACAAACTAAAGAAGTGAAACCAGAAATCATGAAAGTTTTTGCCTCTGAGGAGTAGAGTTGAGGGATGGGACAAATAAGGGATGCGTATATTGCTTTCTGTCGTAACTTTTCTGTCCTAATGATTTGTTCTCTCTAAACTGTTGGCTCCGTGAACCACAGCACACCTGTACTCCCTGGAAATTCGCTTACCTGTGTGTAGCTGATTCTGAAGGGAGAAGCATGATTTAATGACAAGAAAACCACTTACATTGTACACTGGCAAACAAGATATATCAGCTTCACCTTAAAAATAGTTGGGATTTCCACACATTATACAAATTTAGCTGGGTCTGTGAACAAATGGAACCAATTGGATAGATGATTAAAATACTAAACAAAACAAAAATTCACATTTCAAAATGAGAAGATAGAAAGGTTCCATAATGTTAATTTGGAATCCCTTGAGATGCTTTTGTTTCCCTAAGAGAAGAGTAGAATCAAGATGTTCAAGGCAAAGACAAAATAAGAGATAGTTGGGTTAGAATGATTGTTCAAACTGGGCTACCTATGACCCATGCACCCCCTTAGAGGTACCAAAAGTGCTGCAAATGTGGACTGCTCTCCATATATAAGTATTTTGGATCTCCCTCTGATCGCTCCTTGGTTTTAAGGGGTGTTAACAGCAACATTATGTATCAGATGTTTGGGGGAGCTAAAATGTATTAAGTACAGCCAGATTGCCCAGTAAGAGTCAGCTTCTGGCCAAGCTGATTATACACAGGCCAGTAAATGATTCTTTAATTAAGATGAATTGAATAGCTATCAAAGAATTTGTTCAGGAGGCAGGGCCTGAACGAAACTAGAAATCATTCCCCATTATAAATAGTGGCATCTTCCCGAGGAGAGAACCATAGTGCGTTCCCAGCATGAACCAGAGTTATTGCTTTGTCCCTCCAAGTCCCGGGAAACACAATTCAGTGTTTCATGATTGCAAAGTGTCTCATAACATTCACTATTTTATCTTCACAACAAGTGTATTGGGCAGCCTGGGGGTGTGATTCCCATTTTACACAGGAGGAAATCATCAGAGAGAGATTAAATAATTCACCCAGTGTTCCAGAATGAGAGAGGACAGACAAGTCCAATTTTGAGCTGTGAATTTCGAACGTATCATTTAGCTCATCTTTGCTTGCTTAAAAATCCCCAAAATAAATGTGACTGGTCTGATCACTGAAAAAAAGATGTCATAATTAGTTAACGTGAAGAGGTCTTGATGAATTTGAGCACTATTTCTTGTCTGTCCCCATCTCCTCGGACATGTTCTGTGAAATTTCTTTTCTCAAGGACAGTGTGGATTTAATTGGAAAGAATCATGTTCCCATTTCCTATTTTGGCTACCACAGTACCCCCAGCCATATGCACTGTGGCCATCTGGAAAAATCCGCTCCTAACTTCAGGGAGGATTACATCAGTTTGCCCTGAAACTGTTTACCCGCTGGCTCTGCTCCTCAGTTTTCAGAGGCCATGTGACTTCCACTTGGGTTGACTTGCAGTTCTGCCTAATAACCAAAACAAACAGTGGTACAGAAGCCTCCATGGAGAATCTGAACACATATGTAGACAATACTCTCCCAGTGCTGCTCTATAATTTGTTCTCTTTTTGTCAATTTTTTTTATAAAGAGTTGTTTAATTCTGCTTTCATTTAATGATTTCGTGACTACAGACTTGTGGGGTTTTTTCCATCCTTTCTTTTTGTTTTTTTTTTCCGACTAAGAAGTACTCAGAGGTATAATCAGGTCCTTCCACAGTATTTAATTAGCCATAATTATAAGACATCTACACAAAGCACTGTGTTTTCAAAGTCTTTTCTTCTGTTACATTGCTAATGAATTAAGAAATTAATTGGCATTGTGAGTTACAATAGGAAGTGTCACTGAGAAAATTTTAACTGTCTTATAAAATTACCCTGTTTTGTAGATCATGTTCTGTCACTGTGCTGAATTCAATGTCATTTCTAATCATTAAAAGAAAAAAAAAGAAAAAGAAAAAAAGAAAGCAAAGTATAAAGGGAGACAGCAGAGAAAGGAACAAAGAATGTTCTTATGGAGTCATATTCCAATAAGATTATTTTAAATGATCAAATCTCCCAAGATATGCTATTTGATTTAAGAGAATTTCAATACTCGAAATCTCTTACAGATAGTGGGGTGTGAAGGCAGGAGATAGAAAAGAGTGCCAGGAAGAAGATGAACTTATTTTCATACCTAGGTATCTGACTCTATTGCTTACTGCTATATATGGAAATAGTATACATTAATTCTAACAAGAACTACAAGATCTCATAAAGGACAGTTTAATAAAGAATTTGGAGAGTAATACCTCATGGAAATCTTGAGTCTTTCAGAAGGCTATTTTTCATGGACATAAATAAATTTTATCCTTGGACTTCAAATAATATAAAATTATTTTATGTGAGCAAAACATAGAAATCAAATAAATATAACAAATTTCTATTATTCATAAATAAATAAGAGTAAAGTTTAAAAAATATTGATTATCCATTTAGTTGAATATTATGCTAATAAAATATTTTTAAGAATATATAATGATAGCCCTAGCCAGTTTGGCCTGCAGACTGAAGGGTCCTGGGATTGATTCTGGTCAAGGGCATGTACCTCGGCTGCATGCTCCCAACCCTGGTTGGGAGCATGTGGGAGGCAACCAATCTATGAGTCTCTTTCACATCAGTGTTTCTCTCTGTCTCTTCCTTTCCCTTCCATTATCTCTAAAATCAATGGAAAAATATCCTTGGGTGAGGATTTTATATATATGTAATATTATATATAATGACATAGAAGACTTATGATCCGATGTTTTGTGGAAACAAAATATAACATTACCCAAATGTTTTTCCGTAATGCATATCTAAGTGTGTAGAGAGAATAGAAATACATTAAAATATTAGCAAGTTATAACTGAGTAGTTGAAATTCCTGGGCATCATCTCCTCTATTTTTTTATAAAATGTTCTACAAGAAAAATGTGCTATTTTGTGATTACAAAATATAAAATTGACTTTATAAAACAAGGTCAAGATCAGTATGTTTCTTTAAAAGCTAAAGCATATTTTTAAATGTAGACTTCTGCCATAATTAAATATAACTGACAATGTTTATAAACTTAATCTGTGTATCTGAAGACTTAATGACTTTATAGTCATACCATAGATATTTTAACACTGGTAGGAAGTCTCTAAGAAATCCAAAAGGACAAATGCCATTAGCTACCCAACATAATCAACTAGAGTTTAATTTGCACTTGAATTTCATTTGCAGTCCTTAATTCTGGGCTAAACAACGTGGAAATCCACTGATTATTAAACCAGATAGAATAATGGTCACAGAAATAAAGATTAATATCATCAGTAATCATTTTCATATATGCTGTTATATTTGACCTTCATGTTTGTAAACAGGAATCATGCTTTCTGGTCCAAGATATGAAGAAATTCATTAGAACAAAATTAATAGAGTTGCCCATGTCTTTTGGCCAGTCGGAGATAGAACCAGGTCTTTGACCTCGTAGCTTTGATTTCTAATCCTGGGCCAAAGTTCAGAGTTTGTGCCAATGTTCTGTGTTGACACCCTAAAATAACCATTCTCTCGCCTATCCACTGATGTGATGCTACCAACATATTTGCTCTGAAAGTTTAATGTAACATCATCTGTATCTGTTGAGTTTGAAAGTACATGTTTCTAGGGAACCACCTTGGAGGCAGTCATGAGCCTGAACTGGGCTCAAATTTCCACTAGATGGCAGGTAGCATGCTTCTGGCCTGATGAATGAGTTGCAGAGAATTTGCAGCTATTTGTCACATTTGTAAGGTAATTTAAGCAATATCTTAACAGATTTTAAAATGCTATTACTTGTTTAAAATGCTATTACTTGTTTAAAATGCTAATTAATGTAAGAGCGTCAGTTATTACTTACCTTTTGAATGATATAGTTATTTATATCTTATTCCAAAATGATAGAAATGACCTCTGAGTTCCCCAGTTTGGAAGATAAAGACGCTAATGTTTCTTCCCTTTTCTTTCACCCCCACCTTTCCCTTTCTGCCATCGATACTTTTACATGATCAAAGTTGGTCATATTTACAGTCTGTCGATCAAAGTGTGTTCATAGAATGATTCTAAATGATGGAACTATAAATAGAGTAACATTATAATTAACATAATTTTTAACTAAACCAACTATATTACTATAATCATATTCCTCTTCCTATATAACTGGTGTATGTTTATTTTCATAGTGAAGTTATTTACATGTAAAGTTTTATATTTCTGTTTTCTCATAAAATTCTTTGACTTTTCTTCTAATACTTCCATGGATTTTTTTAACATAATTTTTAACTTCCATGTTATCTTTCATGTTTTCTGATTGTATTTTTTATATAAAATACTTCTTTCTTTTTTAACTGAGGAATATATTTTTTAATCAACCTTACTTGAGCATTTAATATGAATTTATTTTGGAAGTTCTAATCTGTTCCCTGAAAAAGTACTATTTTCTCAATGATTTTCGTTTCTTCTTTCCCTCCTTTTCTCCCCCCTCCCACCATTGCCCTTCCCCACCCCCAGCCTGGTCATTCTCTTTCATTTTCCATGTACAGTGTCTCACAGGATCCCTGCCTCCTTTCAAATCTCTTAGGGGCAAGTTTTCCACAAGCTTGTATTGGCCTCCTTTTCTTCCTAGTCTCACTTTCCCACATTTCACTAGCATTTCTAGAGATTACCTCACAAATAAACTATTTGCCTCTACATCAGTGGTTCTCAACCTTCCTACTGCCGTGACCCTTTAAGACAGCTCCTCATGTGGTGGTGACCCCCAACCATAAAATGATTTCTGTTGCTACTTCATAACTGTAATTTTGCTACTGTTATGAACTGTAATGTAAATATCTGATGTGCAGGATGTATTTTCATTGTTACAAATGGAACATAATTAAAGCATAGTGATTAATCACAAAAACAATATGTAATTATATATTGTGAAATATTTATTTCTAATTACAAATAAATGAAATTTTGTCTTGAATCATGGTGTAGCATGGGCAACATTCTTCATATGACAACAGTAAACTACATTGCTACACTTTGCTACACCGAGGAGCGGTCTTTGGTTCCTAAGACCATGGGAAACATGTGTTTTCTGATGAAAAGGGTTGTTCGACCCCCAAAGGGGTTGAGACCCACAGGTTGAGGACCACTGCTCTACATGAAGACAGTAAATTTTCTGAAGTGTGTTCAATCTGTGACTGCCCTTTCATATTAAATGTGAAGCAACTGAATCAATGGTGACGAGGCACTTATTTTGTTAGCAAATATCTAGTTAACCAAATTTCAATATGTTGCTCTTCAGCACTAATATCACTATTACCTGTCAGCTTCTAGTTCCTAGAACACTGACCCTTTACCCCCACAACAGTGAGGTAATTTTTCTCTTTCTTTAAAGAAAAATTGTACCACTCAGAAAGCAGTAACATTGTTGGCTGTTGATGGAGAAGTGGCCTGGCAGGTAAATGTCCTAACTCCTAGATGTTGCTGATGTGGATGCTGGGGAGGAGGGTGGTAAGCAGGATGCCAGTGATGTGAAGACAGCTTTGTGGTTATCCTCTTCCTCACTGTTTCCTGGTGGACCTGAGGGCTGGACTGCTTTGGGGTTCTGTAGGGCATATTGACTCTCTGGTTGGCTATCATCCCCTATAGCATAATGTTGGGTATAGCTTTCTCTGCTCCACTTTATAGCTCATTTTTCCAAATCTTGACATTTCTCCTGATGATGGCTCCCCTCTGATTCTTTTCATGATGGTAGATTTATACATTTTTAATTCAATCACTTTATGATCAACTTAAGGCTGGCCTTTTGAAAGGAAGTAAACTAATGCTTGTGATCAGATGGCAATATTAAAAGAGAAGTGAGCTGTTATCTTTTTATAATCAAACTGTTAGAAAAATGCACTTTATACTTTATGTAACTAAGAGCTATAAAAATGAGGTCCTATATGTAGCTAGAGGATTATAAAATACAGTGGTACCTCAAGATACGAGTTTAATTTGTTCCGTAACCTTGAGACGTGGGAAACTATGAGACGCTCGAGTCGTGGTAAACTGGTGGGTCATGTGCAGCCGGCTGATCCCCGAGATTACTCCTATCTCAAATGTTGCTCGTATTTCAAAGCAAAAATCGCTCGCTCCACGGCTCATATCTCAAAAATCTCGTATGTTAGGGCACTCGTATCTCGAGGTACCACTGTATATACAATTTTGGTGCAGAAGGTATCTGGTTCACTTCTTAATGGGCCTTACTGCTTAATTAAATCTCTATTATATGCCAAGCTTCATTATAAGTTTATTCTGTGTCTTTTCAAAATCAGAGCCATGTGATACTTACTCTGGAAACTTTTGAATTCTAATAACTCATTAATGGGAATCTGATATCAGCTGAATTGACTATCAGAAATTGTAATGATTCTGGGTTCTCTGTGGCTCTGCTGGAATATTTAGAAATTATGATTCACTGCCCTTACACTTAGGTATTATGAATTAGGTACTTATTCATTCACATGTTATCTAATTCCTCTTCTTGGAGCTGCTTTCTGTTAGTTCTAGGAAGTCTCCTAAGAAAACGACGTTATTGCCAGTTTTACCTTCACATCCTATCCTTCAATTTTCTCCTCTATTTAAAAAGAGACATGCCCTGGCTGAGTGGCTCAGTTGGCTGGAGCATTGCTACTTACACAAAAAGGTCACAGGTTCAATTCCTGGGCAGAGAACTGACCTAGATGCAGGTTTGATTCCTGGCTGGGACAATGTAGGAGGCAACAGATGGAAGTTTCTTTCTCATCTCTCTCTCTCTCTCTCCCCTTAAAATCAATAAAGAGCATATACTAAGGTGAGGTTTAAAAGTAATAGTGATAAATAAATAAATAAATAAATACCTTATGTAGTAAATTAATTCCAGTTTTCCTTTCCCCAGTTCTGGAAAGACTGCTTAATGCAATTAAAAACACCAAAAGAGAGGTTAATCTTAGTTGAGACTTGCTCAGATTCTTGTAAACGTATCCTAATAGGTCCTCTAGTTGGCTGGAATTGCATCTTTAGCATTTAAGAATGGACCCACTGAGTGTATTGTGTGGTTCATTCTCATTCCCTAACATAATTAATGAATGAATCCTAAAATAGCTCTCCACCTTGCCCCATGTCCCCAAATCCTAATCTCCAGAACCTATGAATATGTTACCTTACATGGCAAACGGTAATGTACAAATGTAATCAAGGCCATCAATCTTGATATGAGGTGAATATCCTGGCCTATTCAGGTGGACCCAATCTAACCACATCAGCCCATAAAAGCAGAGAACCTCTTCCAGCTCTGGTCACAGAGATGCAATCTTGCTGGCTTTGAAAGAGGGGGTGGGGCCATGAGCCAAAGGATTCAGGTGGCCTCTACAAGGTAGAAAAGGCAGAGAAGTGAATTCTGCCCTGGAGCCTCCAGAAAGAAACGCAGCCCTGCTGACACTTTGACTTCAGCCCAGTGTGACAGATGTCTAGCCCACAGAATGGTGACTTAACGCCTTTGTATTCTTGTAAGCCTCTCTCTCCCTGGTGATTTGTTGTGCAGCAATAGAAAATAATACACCTTTGGCTTCTTTCTATACCTAAAATATCCTCACTTTTGATTCTTCTTGTTAAAAATCTATCCATCCTCCAACACCGATCTGAAATTCCACTTTCACATGGGCCCTTTCATGTCCCCTCTCCCCAAATGAATGAATCTTTCCTTTTTGTAAAGGGTCACTGCCTATTTTGATGGGTATATGTGTGTGTATCTCTTTTGCATTGTAAATCTCTCCAGAGCAAGAGATCAACAACTTTATTGTAAGATCCTGGAGGCTAAGAATTCTGCCTTGTCTTTCTATCCACCAACACAACACCTTGAACCTACAGTATAAGTAAATATTTGTTAAAGTGATCAATAAATAAAAACTTACAACCACACTGCCTTAAACTGAATTATGTCCTTATTCAAATTCATATGTTAAATACCTAATCCCCAATGTGACTGTGTTTGAAGATAAAGCCATCCTATATAATAAAAATATAATATGCAAATGGTTGTTATACCATGAAATATAACAACCAATCATGTAACAACGGGATCATGGATCAGTAGGAGGGTGGGGCAGCAGAGAGCTACATGAGGGGGCAGGTGGAATTACGGGAGGGTGGGACAGCAGGCAGAGAGCTACTGGAGGCTGGCAGCAAGCTACTCTAAACTATTGGCACACAGATTCATGCACAGGGCTACTAGTTAGAGAATATTAAGGTAAAATGTAGTCATAAGAGTAGGGCTTTAATCTGATACAAAAAGAAGGAGGAGGTCAAGAGGAGAAAGAGAGAGGAGAGATTGCGAGAGAGAGAGAGAGAGAGAGAGAGAGAGAGAGAGAGAGAGAGAGACAGAAACAGAGACAGAAACAGAGACAGAAACAGAGATAGAGAGAATCTGCCTTGCATGGTAGAATCTTGTTAACTTCTGCCTACTAGAAGTAGAAGCTAGGAAGAGATCTTACCAGAAACCTAAACAGCCAGCACTTTGATCTCAGACTTCCCAGCTCTTAAATTGTGAGAAATAAATTGTTGTTTAAACCAGTCTATGGTATTTTGCCAAGGCGGCCCAAACAGAGTAATACACACACCTGAAAAAGAAATTACATTTCTCCATAAGAAATATATTATCTCATGAAATCCTTCATTATTTAAACTAGAAGTATAACGATGTTGAATTGAATAAAATTATATATATAGTGCATCCTTCTTGCACCCAAGGGGTGAATGAACTTAATCCTTGCCATTTGTACTTCTCTTTTTCAGATGTTATTTTTAAACTATCGCTCTTACACCAGTGATATCAAAGAGAGCATCCATTTCATTGGATGTCATTTGATTACAGTCTTGATCTCCTTTTATTAAGGTTGTGATGTGTATAAGAGGAATTGATGTGGTTTTCTTTTCTTTTTTCGTTTTACAAATCAGCTGGGAAGCAACTGTACTGCTACCTGCTCAAGCAAAAATAGGTCAGCAGATCTCTTCTTTGCTATGTTTACCCCTGCCTTCATGGTACCCCTACTATTGTGATGTGCTAAGAATAACCTATCTGCATTTGAAAATTGATCACTATTACTTTCTAAATATTCTTGTGTCAACATGACAGGTGTCTGCTGGTGAATAATAGGGTTTGTACTTCAAACCAAAGGCCAGTGTTATCAGTTCAAAAAATTAAAAAAATTAAGGGGAGATGTATTAAATCCAACATCCAAGAATTGCAAATCTGAGGATTGCCAAATGGAGCAGTTTCTCCATACAATAGTGATAAACCCGAAGAAGAAAGTATAATGTGAATGTAACTGGAAACCGAATCATTTATGACTTTATGTATTAAGGTTGGCATGATGAATTATAAATAGAGGTAAAATGATCACATAAACTACAGTGTTTAAGTGAAACATTAGTGGTTTTTTAAGACCTACTTCCTACAGAATGCTTATAGAATCCATTGTAGTAGTTATCCAACTATAATGAGTAGACAAAGGCAGCAGAATTCTTTTTGAAAAAGCAACTCTGCATCTTAGTCATTAAGATCTGTTAAATCAAATATATACATCGCACAGCTACAAACCAGGGAAGTCTTCGAACTGTCCTGGGTACTGATGGTAACATTTTAGAAATGAATGTCATTGCGGTCAGACTAGTGATTCCTTTAAGGTCAAGGAGAACCAGCAACAGCTCCTCAATCATTATCTACTCTGGACCTTTAACCTGACCTTCAAGCTTTACTTCCTTCATCTTGAAATCCAATCAGTCTTCCCAATCAGGAACACCCAACAATATGCAAGCTGGGCTAATGTGTTTAAGAACTGACTATTACATGATGCCTAAGATACCAAAATAACAGTCTTGAGTAATGTTTCTGAAGATCACAAAATGTGAGTCATCTTTCCAGTGGGTCGTTATCAGAGGGAAGAAGGTCCTCATCACCTGATATTTCATCTGCAGTGTGAGAATTCCATATGAAAGCTCACACTGTGGCAGAGAAGATTCTCACTATTGATGCTCCTCAGAAATAGGATATGAGTGCAATAGCGTTCAATATGCTTTCTGGACAGATCTGTCATTTATTCATTCATTCACTCACTCATTCATTCAAATATTCCATTAGTAATCTTGGAGAGCTACTCAATGCCAAACAAAGGTTGCAAATAATGGTCCTGTTGAGTCACAAATATCTCTTTTCATGGAATAAAGGACCAAGTTTGAAAAAGGACTTACAATTAAAGAACAGAACCCTTTACCCAATGCAATAGTATCATCTTCAGCAAGAAATCATCCAGTCTCTGGTTAAAACCTTCTAGAAGGCTCTGAAGACAAATTCTCCTATGCATGAAATCTGCCCCGAATATGCTTTCTGGCAACCACAGTGCTGTCTGCCTGTCACATGGCATACTCGGCCCAGTCAACAATCTGACAGCTGTCACTCTGTCAGAAATGGTCCGCAGGATGACAGCAGGGGAATTTGTCGAGCAAATATCTTTGTCTCTGGGTTCTACTTATTGGTGAGAACTGATTGATGGTTCAGCGCATGTACACACACTTATGCTAATGGCTTCATCTTCACAGCTCTAAATGTAATGCCATGTTAATTTGGATAAACAGTTGTTAAGGTTCATATCAGAGGTTTATTTCTTTTCCTGTAGTAATTTGCTGAACATTTTAATTTTTCCCTGCCAAAACCTTCCATTTTTAATTATTTAAAGATGTTGTCTGTGTTGATACCAGATATCAATAGAAAGCATCTGTATTGTGTCCAATACTGATAAGAGAAACAGAAAAACCTCAATTTCTGACCTTCAGGTGCTATTTTTCTTCTTTCTTGGCACCATTTAATGTAATTTAGTAAACTAATCTATAGATATAAAAGGCTAAGAAACCATCTGACCATCCGACCAGAAACTATAACACACAATGACCACCAGGAGGCAGACGCTCCAACCAATAACTATGATGCACACTGACCACCATGGGGCAGACACACAACACAGAAGCTGCCAAGCTGTGGTGACTTGGCAGCTGTGGTTTCTGGGTGACACAGCCCTGAACCAGAGAGGAGGGGGCCCGATTCCAGGTTGTGTAATTTGAGAACTGCCCTCTCACAACCTGGGACTCCTCACAGGATGTTGGAGAGCCAGTTTTGGCCCAATGCCCTCAGGCCAGGTTGAGGGACCCCACCTGCAAGAAGGACACTGCTCACTCCGCAGATGCCCTGTGAGCTGTGGCAGGCTGGGGAGGAATAAGGGAGGTTGGCTCTAGAGCATGTCTGACCCATCTTGCCCAATCCCACCCTGCCAGCCACCTTCTAATTAATTTCCTTTCAATGTGCATGAATCTGTGAACCAGGGCACTAGTAATAATATAATATTAGAATATAAGGGTAAATTCAGTTTTTAAGCCTTCCTTTCTATTCATTTTGGTCTTTCTCTAGATAAGTAGATGAAAGTGAGATAGATAAATAGACCAATCTTATCTAATAAAGGAGTAATTCGCAAATTGACCATATCTCCACTACACCCACAAGCCATGCCCACCAGCCAATCTGGAATGAGTATGCAAATTAACCAAGATGGCTGAGGTCATGGGGAGAGCAGAAGGCTTGAGTTTCCCTGGCAATGGAGGAAGCCAAGCTTTCCGCCTGCCCTGGCCTGACTTGACTTCTGTTTAAGGCTACAAGTTTCAATTATAGAAGGTAAATAAATCCCAACAAAAATGGCAGCAGCCATGGAGCTGGAGAGAGCAGGAGGCTTGGGTTGTTCCCGGCAATGGAGGGAGCCAAGCTTCCACAACCCTGGCCTGCCTTGGTCTCCACCACAAAGTTTCAATTATAGAAGATAAATAAATCCCAGATACCAGGGCCTCCATTTGGGTCGTCAGGGGATGTGGCCAGCCTGCAAACCACCATAGGCTCCTTGCCCAACCACCCCATACCCCAAGGGAACCTCCATCCTGATCCAGGTCACACTCTTCAGGGCAAACCAGCCAGCGCCCACCCATGCACCAGGCCTCTATCCTATCTAATAAAAGAATAATATGCAAATTGACTGTCACTCCAACACATAAGATGGCTGCCCCAATATGGTCAAAGATGATTGACCCCATGTGGACACAAGATGGCCACCACAAGATGGCCAGCAAGGGAGGGTAGTTGGGAGGGACCAGGCTTGCAAGGGAGGGGCAGTTGGGGGCAATCAAGCCTACAGGGGAGGGCAGTTAGGGGTGACCAGGCCTGCAGGGGAGGGAAGTTAGGGGCAAACAGGCTGGCAGGGGAGCAGTTAGGCATAAATCAAGCTTGCAGGGAAGTGGTTAGGGGGTGATCAGGCTAGCAGGCAGAAGCAGTTAGGGGCAATCAGGACTGCAAGCAGACAAGCAATTGGGAACCAGCAGTTCTGGATTGTGAGAGGGATGCCTCATACTCCCCCTACATGGATCGGGCCTAAACAGGCAGTCAGGCATCCCTTGAGGGGTTCCAGATTAGAGAGGGTGCAGGTTACGCTGAGGGACATTCCCCCTCTATGCATGAATTTTGTGCACCAGGCGTCTAGTCAATCTATAAATATAATGGAATGGTATTATTTTTATAACTAAATCCCACCCCCCATTTCAAAATATTCAGTAGCTATGGGGCTACATTTTGCCAAACAGATAGTGTTGTAAGAGGAAATAATACTTTTTTGCAATCCTGTGTTCTGCAGCAATAGGTTATTAAATGCCTGTAGCACTTGACCTATGAACCGTTTATTAGGTCAACAGCACATGACCTAGTGATGGGAAAAGGAGGACCAGATCCTGTCTATACATACACGTAACTGACAACTCGCAGTCACTTTGTTGGAGATGTGTTATTCCAAAATAGGCATGATCACAGTTTCCACCTCCTTTATGACCAGCATAAAAAAAAATTGCATAAAATATCACGCACAGCTGTAGTCAGAAGGAAGATTCAATTTGGGCTTTGTGTAGACTTGACTTGCTGCCAGGGCAATTACATACATCATCTGGGGCTGCATTTAAAAGGATAAAATACAATTTTAATTCTTACAGCAAATTTACTTTCTTAAAGAGAAATAAAAATGTTAAGAGAGCGCATAAAGAGCATTAAGTCCCTCCCTGTCCACACCCAGTCTATCTTTTGTTAATACAATGTTCAAGGGTTAGCAAAAATGGAAAAACCATATCATTAAAGGTTAAGTCTGCAGTTCTGGCTACCCTCAGAACCAGAAGTTATCTTGGTGTGATTACATACTCCTTTTCATTATTTAGACAGCCACCTGGGGAATATTATATGTGAACAACCTCAAACATCCCTGCTGGCTTCTTTGAGAAATCTCAAAGGCCAGAGTGATAGAGAACAGCATGGGCATGCTGCTGAGGAAAGACCACATTTTTATCTGAAACCCAAAAGCACAATGTAGCTCACAATTTTATAAGGAGATTTCTCCACCCCTACAGAGGGGAGGGCTGACTGGCACCCTGTGTGCCATCCCTTCTGAGGTTCTGCCCACTCTCAAGAGCCTTAAAGGGCCAGCTGCTTCATTTCTCAGTCAGGCACGCAAATAAGTCACATAGCTATTCATGGACTGAACCAGAACCAGATCAATATTCTCTGGAATTTAAATACAATATTCTCCCTACCTTTTTAGACTACTTCACTTTATGCTCCTTCGGAAAGTGCTTGGCACCTCAAGGAATGAGTGAGAATATCTATTTAGAGATATAGAAAAAAAATTTTTTTTAAATTTCTTATCTGATGGTGTGCTAGAGCTAATTTATGCATTCTTTTTTAAAAAATATTTTATTTGATTTTAGAGAGAGAGGAAGGGACAAGGAGTGAGAAAAATATTGATGAGAAACATCCATTGGCTGCCTCCCACACTCCCGCTACTGGGAATTGAGCCCACAACCAGGGCATGTGCCCAGATGAAGAATTGAATCGGTGACCTCTTGGTTCCTGAATGGAAGCTCAACCACTGAACCACCCCGGCCAGGATACACATTCTCATTTTTGTGCTGTACACATTTTTATTGAAACCTAGTGCATACACCAAACACTGATCTAGGCATTGGCAGTACAGCAGAATACAAAACAGACAAAAATCCCAGCCCCTACAGAGTTCCTGAAGCTTACATTCCAGTGAAATCAAATAACCCATAGAGAAAATGACCGTGTTACGAACCCCAAAACAACTCCTCTAACAAAAGGGATTCTTTACTGATTAAGTCGGAAAGAATGCAATAGAGTTTCCTTTTGGGACTCAAATGCCCTCATCTCTTCCTAACCCACCCTTGGTGACCGCACACTGAAAGCTTGAGATGAATCATGGTGGGAGCATTTATACCATAGACATGGGCACATATGATAAATCAGCATTCTCCATCGCCCTGGAGCTGGCTGTTAAAACATCGAGGAGCATGTCACTGCTCTTAATCCCAGGAGTTAGCTCATCAGAGATCAGGTGTAACGCTGCTCTGTCCTACCAACACTCATCCCCTACCTCACCACCTGCACTTATCAACTCTCTGGTCATTGGCAGCACAGTTTGAGAGGAGCTGCTGCGAGCCTCCTGGAGAATCTCACCTGTTTCCAGGGGTTAGGCCTCTACCGGGACCCCCCGAAGTCAGGAGAGGGCAGAACAGGAAGTTGTGTCACTGACTTCCAGAAAGCTATTCTGCTGAAGACTTTTATCAGAGCTTCCGGTTCCAAAGATTTATTTCTTTTCATCTTAAAACTGCATTAGTATCTTTAGTTTATGTAGGTGGTGTATACCTTACCATTAAGCAGAATTTTGCTGCAGGAGAAACAGGTTCTTGAAATTAAGGAAAGAAGCAGAGGAAGAAATTATGACATTATTTCTTAATGTCGAATCATAAGAAATGATGATGTACATAAAATCAACGCAGCTGCACCCAAAAGAATATTTCTTGCCAACAAGAGGCAAGGGAATATGGTTGTTCAGAGTTTTGTAAGCAGGTAGACTTATGTTTGATCCCAGCTCTGGCAACTGTGAGCTCTGTGACCTTAGACAAACTAGCAACGTCTCTAAGCCTCACTTTCCTGATATATAAAATATAAATAAGAACAATACCTGATCCTTAGGGTTATTACAATGATTAAATGAGATGAAGTGCACTAAGCCTTATTCCCTTTTGCTTGCCCAAGAATTTTGCTCTTGGAATGAATAACTTTATACTCAAAGGAATGTTAGCCATCAGCAAATTAAGATAATGTGGATGAAATCACTTTTAATTTATAAATTGCAAGACAAACATTAACCTTCACATTGGATAACTTACTTCTACAAAGCCCTTGAGTTACTCAGGGGAGTCTCCCACTTTATTTGCCACACACTCAGCAAAGAGGACCTTAGATCTTACTAGAAGGCCAACATGCCTCTCTAGCAGCCCATTAATCAGACTTATAGGAACAAGACTTGACTGCAATGAGCTGCAGTGGGGATCCTGGCAATAAGCAAGCTTGTGGATTGCTGGTGAAATTTCCATTCTTCAGAAAAGCCTTAACACATAAATCATGCTGATTTATTCATAATCCTTGTGATTAGGGAGCAAAGGGGAGAGAGGAAACACAGGGACATGTGAGTCCCTAGAATCAAAACCCTGTCCCCTGTCAGATCCTGTTCTTACATTTGGGATCTTATGCCAAGATCCTTTAGTGGTCCTGGATCTATAAAGATGAGTAAGACATTGGGCTTTGTGTAGACTTGATTTGCTGCCAGGCAATTACATGCATCATCTGGGGCTGCATTTACTTACTGCCCCTAAGAAATAAATGCAAGAGAGTAGGGTATGCAGAACACTTAAGTAAATAGATAAGTCTTAACATAATATGCAAATATGGAAGCAAACATGTGGTGCTATGAGCACACAGCATTCAGCCCACAATGGAAATCATTATACCACAAGTGTGTCTTGATAGATAATAGCTTCGCTAGAAAAAGAAATCTGCAAAGAACATTCAAGATAGAAGAAACAAAGCAAAACCATGAAGTGGCCACAGTGGCAAACTGGTGAAATCTCTCTCCAGCAGTAGATCACCCTCAGAACACTCTGTTCTCCAATTAGAAAGTACTTTCTCTTCCTTCCCAAGAATGCCACATCATCTCCTTCCATTATCTGAGAAACAGTCTTGTGTACTCCTGCTCCTGAAGGTGCATGTCCAGGTGTGTGTGTGTGTGTGTCTGCATCCAAACATACTGCCCGCAAGTGTGCTTGCTCCACAAGGACAGGGTGTAGAAATACAAACCAAGATATTTATGTGCAAAGACATACATTGAAGTGACATGGTTTGAAAAATACCAAAAAGGATTCATGACATTATAGTATATCCATAAAACAAAACTCTCTAGCACTCTGAAGCTATTAAAAATACAGAATTCTCAAGTGTTACTACTATCGAATGGCAGGGAAAATTAAGATATAATATTTACATCTATTCCTCATGTGTTTGTGTGCATATATAGGTATGTATGCATGCTTATATGGATGGATGAATGGATCTGTATTTCTCAAAGTTTCTGCTTTGAGCATGGACTTATGTAAACATAAAAGGCATGGGTGTATATCTATGTACAAATGTGTATGTATATATGTATGTGGTATATTAGCATATGCCTACATACATATTAATCTTTTATGTTTACACTAGAGGCCATGTGCACAAGATTCATACATTTGCAGGGAGGGGGTCCCCTCAGCCTGGCCTGCACCTTTTCACAGCCCTAGAGCCCTTGGTGTATGTCTGACTGACAGCTTAGGGGAGCAGGCCTAAGCCTCCAGTTGGACATCCTTAGCACTGCTGCGGAGGCAGGAGAGGCTCCCGCCATCACTGCTGAACTCTCTAGCCATCAGCCCGGCTTCTGGTTGAGCAGCAATCACTGACTACCAGGGGACAGCTCCTGCATGGAGCATCTGCCCCCTAGTGGTCAGTGCACATCATAGCTACTGGTTGTTCTTCCTTTTAATCAATTTGCATATTAGCCTCTTATTATATAGAACTAGAGGCCCAGCACACGAAATTCATGCACAGAGGGGGCGGGGGAGTGTCCTTCAGCCCAGCCTGCTCCCTCTCCAATCTGGAACCCCTTGAGGGATGTCTGACTGCCCATTTAATCCTTCTCACAATCCAAGACTACTGGCTCCCAACTGCTCACCTGCCTGCCTAACCACTAACCACTATCCTGCTAGCTTGATTGATGCCTAACTGCTCCCTTGCCAGCCTGTTTGCTCCTAACTTCCCTCCCCTGTGGGCCTGGTCAACCCTAACTTCCCTCCTCTGCATGCTTGATCACCCCCAACTGCCCTCCCTTGCAGGCCTGGTCCCTGCCAACTGCCCTCCCCTGCTGGCCATCTTGTGGTGACCATCTTGTGTCCACATGGGGGCAGGATCTTTTGACCACATGGGGGCAGTCATCTTGTGTATTGGAGTGATGGTCAATCTGCATATTACTTTTTTATTAGATGGGATAGAAGCCTGCTGCATGTGTGAGAGCCAGCTGGTTTTCCCTGAAGGGTGACTTAGATCAGGGTGGTTATTCCCTTGGGACATGGAGTGGCCTGGGAGAGGGACATGTGGTGTTTTGCAGGCTGGCCATGCCCCCTGGCAACCCAAGTAGAGGCCCTGGTATCTGGGATTTGTTTATCTTCTACAATTGAAACTTTGTAGCCTGGAGCAGAGTCACACCTTCTGCTCCCTCTCTGGCGGCAACCATTGAAACTTTGATGCTTTAAGCAGAAGCCTGGACAGGCCAGGGTGTGTGAAAAGCTTGGCTTCCTCCATCGCCAGGGGCAACCCAAGCCTCCCTCCTGCTCTCTCTGTGGTCATAGCCATCTTGGTTGGATTAATTTACATACTCTCTCTGATTGGCTGGTCGGTGTGGCTGTTAGGCATGACTTGTGGGTGTAGCAGGGGGGTATGGTCAATTTTTATACTACTCTTTTATTAGATAGGATGAGTCTATACACAAAGTAGAAATTTTGAGAAATACAAATATATAAATTAATAAACAAGTAAATGCTTAAATGAATATCATATATAATCCCAACTGCCAGTGACAACCATTACTAACATTTAGATATATTTTTCCAGGCCAGCAGGGGAGGGCAGTTGCAGGTGATCAAGCCTGCAAGGGTGGGCAGTTAGATGTGACCAGGCCAGAGGAGGGAAGTTTGGGGTGACTGGGCCTACAGGGAAGGGCAGTTGAGGGGGACCCAGGCCTGCAGAGGAGGGCAGTTAGGAATGACCAGGCCTGTGAGGCTTTTTTTTAAATATATTTTATTGATTTCAGAGAAGGAGAAATAGAAACATCAGCGATAAGAGAGAATCATTGATTAGTTGTCTCCAGCATGCTCCACACTGGGGATTGAGCCCACAACCCAGGCATGTGCCCTGACCAGGAATTGAGCCACGACCTCCTGGCTCATAGGTTGACACTCAACCACTGAGCTATGACAGCCAAGCCAGATCTATTTTTTTAAATGCTAAATTGCAGTACTGGGGTTTTGCATCATGTATTATGCTCTTTCCATGTAGCATCTTATCAAAATTCTTTATTTATAATTAACTAGTAGCCCTGTGCATGAATCCGTGCACCAGTTTCTCACTAGTAGTTTGCTGCCACCCTCCAGTAGCTCTCTGTCTACTGCCCCACCTTCCTGTAGCTCCCTCTGACCCCTGTCCCCCACTCAGAGCTTGCTGCCCTGACTCCTACTGTAGCTCTCTGCCCTCCACTTATAGCTTGCTGCCCACTCTCCTGCTGATCTGTGATATGGTCCTTAAGCAGTCAGTCATTAAAGCTTCAGGGTATAACAACCATTTGCATATCACATCTTTATTATATAGAATTATTCTTTGTAAATTTTATTTTAACATCTATATTAATATTCCATCTTTTGAATTTAGTTCAGTTTATTTAGAAGTAATAATTTTTATCCTCTTGTTGTTATAAATGAGTCCTTAGTGAACTACTTTGACCATAATCATCATTCATATATTCACTTTTCCTAAGACTAACTATATGGGAAGTAAAATTACTAGGTCAAAATGTAGATGATTTCTAGTGCTCCTAAAATATATTTCCTAAATTGCTTTCAAGACAGGTTATCCCAGCTGATACTCTCCCCAATGATGTATGGAGGCCCTTAGAACTCTGGGTCTCCAGTGTGATTTTTTTTTAATCACCATTGCCAATTTGATTCATGAAAAAAGTTGCTCCTTATGATGCTATATTATGTAAAATAAAAGAGTATACATGCACTATGACTGCAGTAATGAAGAAATGAGCTTAGAAACACATGAATGCAAAGAAATACATGAAAATGTTAAAATATTTAGCACTTGGTAGGATAATAGATTACAGCTATTTTGTATAATAATATTAATAACAATATATGTACCATTTATAACAATATATAACAATAACAATGTATGTACTATTTTTTTAAAAGCAACCATGTTTCAGGAAGCATGCTAGATAATTTACAGTCAGTGTCCATTTAATCCTCAAAACCCTACAACATTTTCTTATGCCATTTACAGAAGAGCATGACTGTGCCAAGAAAAGTATGAGAGGCCAGGCCAGGATTTGAACCCAACTTCCAATAATTCCACAGTTCCTGTTTTCTTTTGTTTTCTTTTTCTTCCTCATGTGTTTTCATACTTTTAGATGCTGGTTTTTGGTTGTGTCAAATAAGTATTTGCTTTAGTAAAAGTAATAAAAGGTACTTTTACAGTCTCTCTCAAATAAAAAGGTCCCTGACTACAACTCTTGTCAATAAAATTGGACAAGCTTCTCCTGAAAAGCTCACTCTCCAGCTCAAGGGGATGTGAACACAAAGCACCTTGGATGCCCCACAGTGACTGTGGGTTGACCAAAGGCAAGGAACTGTCAGTATCTTTACTTCCTGGCACCCTGAAGCCACACTGCATGGTGGCTGCTGATCCCAGTACATAGTACCTGGGCTTTAATTTGTGGCGTGTCACTGTCTGTGAAAAATAATGCCTCTGTGAGCAAGGGCTACCCTGGGAGACAAAGTCAGAATCCTAACTATTGCCCTTTTTGCATTAATAGGACAATTGTACTTTTTTTATTAATACTAGGGGCCTGGGTGGGGTCCCTCGGCCTGGCCGTTGATTGGGGCTGATTGGGGCCTTCTCGGCCAACCCCCAGGGGAGGGACCACAGGAGGTTGGCTAGCCAGCTGTCAGTAGGGACTGAGGGAAGTTGGCCGGCCATGGGAGGTTGGCTGTGAGAGCACACTGACCATCAAGGGGCAGCTCCTGCATTGAGCATCTGCCCCCTGGTGGTCAATGCATGTCATTCATAGCAACCGGTCATTTGGTCGACCAGTCACAACACAATGGTTGCTTAGATATATATGTGTGTGTGTGTATGTATGTATGTATATATATTTTTAAAGATAGCAAACAGGAAAGGATGATGTAAATATGTCATTTATAAATATATGTACTAGTAAACAACTTTTCTCTGTTTAAATTAAAGCCCATATAATAGCTAGATAATTTTTATGGTAATGTTTAAACATGGTAGCATATAAATATAAAATATATATTTTAAACATACACTGAGTAGCCAGATTATTATGATCTCTGAATGCATAATAGTCTGGCCACTCGTTTTATTTCCTATATAATAAAAGACTAATATGCAAATTGTACCCTCGACCATGAGTTCAACCAACAGGCAGGCCAGCCAACCACCCATGTCCCCTCCCCCTGGCCAAGCTGGCTGGACCCCACCCATGCATGAATTCATGCACTGGGAAAAAGTCATTTTTACATCTTTTAAAGATACATTTGAATAAATTTCTAAAAATATACAATTTACTTATTAATGACCAGAGGCCCAGTGCACAAAATTTGTGCACTGGTAGGGTCCTTAGCAGCTGCTGGCTGTCAGCTAGGTACCTCCTCCCTTCTCCCAGCTGCCTGCTGCCACCACTGGCTGGAGTCTCCTTCCCTTCCGCAGGCCAGCCCTCTCCCCTGGTCGAACTCCCTTTGAGGGAACAATTTGCATTCTATGCTTTTATTATATAGGATTATTAAGTTATGAAAATACATGTTTGCACACAGATGAATACGATATCAATATTATAGAATAAGAAGCTACTTTTCAAACTATTATATATCTGTTTTAAGTTTTATTAAATCTTGATATGTTAAATATTTAGATTGAAAACGCAATGCACAGAGCAATAAGAAAGAAATAAGGACTATTTGTATGTGAGTAAAAAGTCCCAAAGCTAATTTTTTAATATCCAACGAACATATTAGCTGTGTGTATATGTAATATAATTCAGACACGACATTTGACATTGTATCAATATAGAACTAAGCAATAACAAACCAAACTTTGTTAGTAAACTTGGAACCAGTCAACATATTCTGTTGACTTTTATCAGAAGAGAGATAAGTTTCATTATGATTCTATCATTGAGTAGTAATGTTTGCTTCTAAAGCTGCAGTATCAATGTCCAGGCCCTACTCCTCTGGCCCCAAGCCATCGCCTCATTGCATTTGAACTCCAGGTGTCTGCTAATTGTGTGAGCTCTGTGACAACATGAATCAATGCACAGATGTCTCTGGGCATTTACATTCTGGATGAAGGTGCAACTGAGTTGCCCCTTTCTCATTTTCCAAGAGCCAATAAAAGCCTGGGAATTTGTTAAAGTTTTATATTTCACCTAAGATGTTCAAAATATTTTCAGTGGTTTTGTAATACTTTGCTAGTTGTTCTTTGCATTTTTAATGAGGATTGTTCATTAGAAAAGTGTTTTAAACATCCCAATTCCACTTTTTTTTTTTAATTGAGAACCTGAAATTTTTTTCAAAGGTGCAAAGGGAAATGATTTGAGATGTCAACGAGGAATTAATTCAGTGTATATTTAAAATAATTAATATAATTAATTGTTACATCTTAAAAAGATTCAAGTTTTGCCAAACTGTTTGCTTTTACTAGTAATGGTTACCTCCTGGGGTTAGCTATAACTATGAAGTGAAGCATGGTGGATAGAATGATTTAAAGTTAATTTTGGACAGGAAAATTAAGAAATTCATGTTTCATATGGCCATAAGCTTATTTTAAAGAAATCATTTATGATTCATTATAGGAGAACAAAAATAAAAGAAAATATCAAGTACATAGAACCATTTTTCATGTCCTATGAAGCAATATGTTAAAAGTAAATTTTCATAATATATACTTTGTCATCTAACAGCAGTAAAACTCAAATCATGTTTGCCCCCATTAATCTTATCTATATCTTGTCAACCTCTGGGTTTCCTAACTCTATTCACCCAAGTTATTCTCAGTTGTTAAATATTGATGGTCAAGCACATAATGTCACCTTAACGCTAAGAAGAACAATATTTTCATTTTTTAAACTTGACCAGGCCCAGTTCTCATAATTCTTTTTCCAAGAGTTCTACCCTCTTTAACATTCTGAGATCTCAGCCAAGTTCTGAGAATTTCCTCTGTTAGTCTGAGTTAGAGGCTAGGTTTTCTTATGTACACAAATGAAAGTCTTCAGCCAGAAGGACTCCCTGAACTATTTTAGAAATAAAATGAAGATCAGCTTGATTCTGGTTTTAACCAACCTTTTATTCATTTCACAAATATTGGGTAAACACTGCTAGGTGTCAGGCACTGTGTTAGGCACCCAGGACAGGATGATGAGCAAGCAGCAAGGGGTCCCTGCCCGCCCCAAACTTACCCCCTCTTGAGGGGATTGCTGTATTGCATTACCTCCCCTCTTCTCTTCAGCTCCCTCCACTCACTACTGTTTTCTCACTCATGCCCTGGTCTCTTCAAGTGAAAGACTCCATTTTTCACAGCTTATTTAAAAGAATCAGATCACTGGACCATTAAACTAAATATTTCATAGACAGCGATCATATACTTTGGGCTCAAACAAAAGTTAGAGGAACGCAAAAATATTTTATTTTCATTTCTTTGCTGATGGCTTTAGAGCCAAGGGCGTTTTGGCTGACTATTCTTTTTAGAAATGCCAAGTACCAGACAGGTCCATGCCCTTATAGAATAGCTTGCCTTTACAAAACCCCAAAATCAGAGCAGGGAGAGGAGTAGGCATCCTTGCTTTTATTTTTATTTTATTTTAAATTAATAATGAGCTCATCAGTTTCTCATAAATTCTTCTTATACTAGTACTAGCTACAAAAAGAATTTTATCCTATCTGGTTGTTTTCCCTGCAGGGAAAATCCCTGTTTGGGATTCTTAAGCTACCTACCACATGCCATTATTTTGATAACTAAATGAGTTAATATATGTAAAGTGCTTTGATTAATGTCCAGCATATAAATGCCTAGTACATATTAGCTATGGTTTTTATTTTCTATAGTCATATCAATATATTTTGTTGCTTAAGTATTACTTGATTATCTTCAAATATTTTATATATAGCCACAGAGAGGTGATATTAATATCTTTGAAAACAGATAGTGGCTATCTTTCTCAGAATATCTAAATGTAAATGGAAACTTTATTGGAGAGACTGGGGGCAAGTCAGATATTTGGAAAATAGCTATTTCCTATTTGGAGAGTTGGATACATTTCTATTTTGTATTATGAAGCTAGAGAGAACTACATCAACATTTAGAGACTCGGTTAAAGAGTGAAATGGAGATAAATCCATTCTCTTGCCAAGATCTCCCCATCTTCATGCAATATTTATTTGGCATTATTTTGTTCTTTTAGAGTAGAATAAAATAAATGACACAATTGGGATCTGAGGCAATTAATGACAAAACCACAGCCCAATGTAAAAAAGAAAAAGGTCATCATTATTGGTGTAAGGATAAAAAGCATAAAACTGATAGGGAACTCAAACCCAGATTAATCCCACTTTGCCCTGACTCTAAATAAACCTAATTAGAAGGAATTAGAAAAATCATCTGCTTCCTACTACTGGTCTTCCTTTTCCCACTGCTTTCTTTCCTCACGAAACCCACTTCCCATACCAGCCAGCTTGCTCCCCTGATTATAACTCTCTTAATGACTCCTACTTGTGCTCAACATAGAATCCATACGTCTTAAGTCTACAGGCTCCCACCTGGCCTGCTACTGCCTCTGATACCTCATCTCACATCAATCTTCCCCAACTTGGACTTGGTCATTTTTTCTGACTTGAATCAAGCCCCTTCTTTTTGCCTTTGTATTTGCCTCTGCCTGAGGTATTTATCCCTCAGATTATATTGGGCCTGATTCTACCTCGCCATCCGAGCTGGTAAGAGATGCTAAATGACATCTCTTTCAACCGAATTTCCTGATCAGTTTATCTTTTTTGTTTTGTTTTGTTTTATTTTTTTATTAATGATTTACATATATACATATCTTTCCATTGCCCTACCCCTCCCAGGCATACCCTAACCCCCCAGTGTCTTGTGTTCATTGGTTATGCTTATATGCATGCATACAAGTTCTTTGGTTGATCTCTTATCTACCCCATCTCTCCTTAACATCTTCCTTTGACAATCTTTTTGATGCTTTACTGCCTCTGAATCTATCCTTTTGTTCATCAGTTTATAATGTTCTTTATTATCCACAGATGAGTGAGATCATGTGGTCAGTTTACCTAAAATAGCCCTCCCACCCATTCCCTCACTGTATAAGTCTATCATATTGCCAGTTTTTTTTCTTAAGCGCCAATATCTATTAACTAATAACTTAATATTAACTAATAACTCATTGTTCTAGTTAGTTATCCCCATGGCACAAATGAAGTCTTCCACATCTGTGCTACTTCAGAGAGAAGTCACCCTGGTTTACTTATTATTATTGACCTATAAATCTCAGCCACTATGATAAACATTAGCTCATTTTTTATCATCCACAATAAATTGCAAGGTATTTAATTCTCAACATTAATTTTAAAGAAATCCCTTGGCTAACATAGTGGGAACTGAAGCTCATAGTTCATTAACAAAATGTTTTACAGTTTTCAAAGAATGGAACTTTTGGCTCTGTTGGTTGATCCTATAACAATTCTGGAAGGATCAAGAATGCATGAAGTCATATAATTTCATTATTGGAAGAAACACAAAAGTCTTAGAACAAGCCATAAATCTACTATTTTAATTCCTTCCATGATGTGCCTACCAAGTGTTTATTCTCCATTAACAAGGAATTCACAACCTCTTATGGTAACCCTTTCTTTTTTGAAGACTCCTGACTTTTAGAAATCCTTAAAAGATGATATGAGACAGGCCTCATAGTGATTTTCTATCTTTTGGTCCTATTTCAATATATCAAATTCCAGTGGAATAATCCTAACCTCTCTTTTACACAACAGTCTTTTAGGTTTCTGATGACAATTGTAATATGTCATTAACTTTTCTCTTCTCTGGAGTGATATATTTAGGTCTTTCAACTATTCTCAGATTGTTTCAAATTTTTACCACAGAGCAATATTCCTAATTTACTAGTATGCCACTTTCTCTATAGACTTCTTAGCAAGTGGAATTGAGAAATGAACCCTTTGCCAGAGCTACCCAGATCACTGCAGAATAAAGCAATCTGTCAAAACCTATGTTTGTGAGGTCAAAAATCAGAAACAAGAGCATCGTAACATGGAAAACCAGTTAGGAATTTAATGCACAGTGAAGAGAAAAATAAAAATGAAGAGCCTAAAGAACACTGGCCCTTCTTCCACCCCTCCCCCCCAAAAAAAACAACAACAACAACAACAAAACACTCACCATTTTTGAATCATTTCATCTCTTCATTTTTTTGCAACTAAGTTTAGGATCACTATGATCGAGTCTTTCTCTCCCTAAATTTGTAGAGATTTAAAAAAAATACTACTTAGCCTGAACTCCATGAAATTAGCAATATGTGGTTATTTTAGTTTACAAAAATAGCAATGTCTAAATTAAAATCACAATGATGTATCACCTCATACATGTTAGAATGGCTGTCATTAAAAAAAATAAATAAATAACTTGAGGCAAAAAAACCCAATACTTGTAACAAAGCCATTGCCAGGTCCAGGTTTTTGGTTCCATTATAGTTTTATATCTAAATTATAAGCTTTTCCACAAAAATTGGGATTATAGAAAAAGTGCTGAGTCATTTGCATTATTGCATGGATTCCACAGAGGGGCAACATCATAATGTTTGAGGAAGTCAAACCATTACTATGTGTGTGTGTGTGTGTGTTTTTAAATGTATATCTTAGATAAATGAAATTATGAAATCATATATGTGCATCTGTTAAAGTGATTCATGCTTAAGCTCATATATTTGATAGCTTCATCTTTCATCTTCCATCCGAGGAGGGACTGGCCATTCCAGGAGCCTCCAGCATACTGTCATATACTTCAGTAGATTCAACAACATCCTAAGTTTAGAAACACAAGCTCCTTCCAAATGGGTGGTTCTTTGGATCTCACAGCAGCGGCAGTTGAAAGAGCAGTAACCATGTCAAAGTCATGAGAATTATAGTAGTTCAGAGCATAACTTACTATGCAGAGAAAAAATAAAATTACTCTGTACTTAGGTCTCCATTTTCTTTGCAAAGTATTTTTAAAATGAATTTCTGCCAAGTGGGACTCGAGCCAAACCTTCTCTCCTTCACAGCTCACCTTGCCTTAGTTAAAATGTAGACGTTGTGACAGCCCCACTGTGCCCGTGGCACCATGTTGAGTGGGGAACAAAGAAAACCAGCAATTATTCTCTGAGGAGCAAAAGTTCACACCAGAAGCAGAGGGGATCAAGTTCAGCTGTGAGTGATGGCAGAGTCTTCATCTTACCTAATGATAGATAAACATGTAAATTGACCGTGCCTCTGCTATGCCCACAGCCAATCAGAGTGAGTATGCAAATTAACCCAACATAGATGGTGGCTAATTTGCATACATTGGAGCCCAGTGACCTCCATCCAGGGAACATCCTCAGCACCCAGGTCACTCCAAGGTAGGCCTCGCATGGGCACTGAGCAGCCTGGGAAGGGCATGAACCAGGGGGCTTCTGGGAAGGGTTGAGCCTGCTATCAGAGCCAAGGGGGCCCTTTCCCAGGCGTAAAGCCTCAGCCAGCGATTGGAGAGAACTGGGGGTCCCCTGCCTAGGCCTAAAGCCTGGGCCAGAGACTTTAGAGCTGGACGGGGGTGCAGCTGACCAATAGAGGGAGCCAGCAATTGGAGGTAGAGGGAGCCAGCAATAGAAAGGAGCTGGAGGGCTCCTGCCCAGGACCCAAGGCCTTAAGCCCGGGTAGGGGCAGAGTCGGCAATCGGTGTGAACTAGAGGAAAAACCTTTTCTGACCACTCATTGGCTAAGCTCCCTGTATGCCACTGGTAATATTCTTAGTAACTTGGATAATCCAAAAAGGTGATCTAGGGTTTTTCCACTGCCCTCCTGGAGAAAAAAATGAGGGCCCATTGCTGGAGGGCTAAGAAATGTCATATCCTGCCCTAGTCGGTTTGGCTCAGTGGATAATGCCTCAGCCTGCCTATAGCAGGGTCTGGGTTCATTTCTGATCAAGGGCATGCACCTAGGTTTCAGGCTCCTCCCTGGCCAGGCCCAGATCAAGGTTCATGTAGAAGGCAACCAATCAAAGTGTTCCTCTCACTTGATGTTTCTCTCTGTCCCTCCCTTTCTCTTCTACATTCTCTAAAAGTCAATGGAAACATACCCTCAAGTGAGGATAAAAAAAATAAAATAAAGAAAGAAATGTCATATTTTATGAAGACACATTTTAAAAATGCCTAAAGAAAGTTGTCATTTTTTCATGGTGAAGGGACTGGAGTCTGTGTTGATAAAAACATCTTGGTGGTTGCAGTGACTGGCAGTAGCTGCAGACGCAGGGTGATGGAGATGGTGCCTTCCCCTGATCAGCCCAGTCACCTCCCACAAAGAGAGTTGGCCTAAGCCATCAGTAGAACATCCCCTCAGGGCTCACAGTATATGAGAGAAAACAGGCTGGCTGAGGGACCTCCCTCCAGTGCATGAATTTTATGCACTGGGCCCCTAGTCCTATATAATAAAAGCCTAGCAACCAAAATGGTGGAACAATCAGAATTACCAGAGACCAGAACAACCACACCCCCATCCCCCAGCTGGCTCTGCCCCCCAGTGAATGGTTAGGGGTGATTAGGCAGGCAGGCAGAGGCAGTTAGAGGTGATGAGGCAAGCAGGCAGAGTAGTTATGGGCCATTAGCAGGCAGGTGAGCAGTTAGGAGCCAGTGGTCCTGGATTATGAGAGGGATGTCTGACTACCATTTTAACCTGCAGTTGGACATCTCCCAAAAGGTCCCAGATTGCGAGAGAGTGCAAGCCGAGCTGAGGAACTCCCCGCACCTCCTGTGCACAAATTTCATGCATCAGGGCTCTAGTTTTCTAATATGAAGTGTTGTAATATGATTTGTTTACAATACATATGAGATAACATCTCTCTCTGTTCCAATATCATAGCAGCTGGGCCTTTAGTATAAATACATTCCTAGTCCCAATAAAGCTGGAAAGATAGACCTACCCGGCCACCCACTCCCAACTTCTGAACTCACAACTACCTATGGGAGTTAAGAGAGGAGCCATTTGGGAAAGCAGGAAATGGAGGCTTCAGGTAGAGAGAAGATAAAATGACAGGTTAATGATGGAAACCAATTTCAGCGAATTACATGGAACTCATGCAAGTTCCAAAAATAAATCAGTGTCACAAGCACCTGGTTATATCTGTTTTCATCTCATAGCAAGTTAATGAGGAAGATGTACATAAAATGTATGCACACACAAGTAAAATTCATTACGGAAACAAAGTTAACATGGCAACCACCTGGCAGGGAGACCTACAAATCTCTAAGCCATTGCTTAAACTGCTACGTTAAGTTGTGCTTTAGTTAGTGGTATTGGTAATCATGTTAGGATGAGTAAGTAGCAATGAAAAATACAGTAATGTCTACAAGAGGGGTGATTTAATATTGCCACCCACTCAGTAATGTGAATGTTTCCCAAACCTGGAACATTTCCATTTTCATTCTCAAGTGAACTTTCCTGTCTTTTGGCATGGATCTTGTTACTTTCTCATAGACTTGATAAGATTGAAAAGGGAAGTGGTCACTCCCCAGGGACTTTCCAACCAGCACCCCCACAAACCTTGAATCGTGTTAGGATCACAGAACACATGAAAAATGTGTGCAGTAAAGGAGAATGGGCAATGCAGGTGCAGGCCTATCTACCAACATCTACATGGAGGACTTTCCCTACACAAACACATTCCGATTGCCTGTGGACTGTGCACCGGGACAGTTTTCTGCTGAGGATGTGAAGAAACACTGCCAAATAATTATTACTTGAAAATAACCAATGCCTTTTATATCAAGTCCTTTTTTTCCCTTCGTGTGCCAGTCTTTCTTCCAAATGTAGAGTTGAACAGGTAATTTGTTCTGGCACACTGGAAAACTGTGAAAATAAAAGAAGCAATTTTGCATTTTCTCAGTATTGGAAATTAGGTCTATTCTGCAGGAAATCAACTTTCCTGAGAGTAAGGAGTTTCAGGGAATGTGAACTTCTCAGTAGGCAGATGTGAAGCGAAGCCATTTCTTAAGTGGGTTCTTTGCAGGAGAGGTTGGCAGCACATTAAGGCCGAGTCGGAGCTGCAGGTGGCCACAGGACACTACAACTAAAGCATTTTCTCATGTGACTGACTATCCAGGGAGAGCACACCCAAAAACATGACTGTCAGTAGAGGCTACCACTGTCTTACTTTTTAGAACAGGTTTGAGTTCCAGGGTTTCCAGTTCCCAGAGCTATCCTAGCTATCAGATTTAAAAGATGAGTAGAAATGAAAATCATGGTAACATACACAATTCCGTGCTGAAGTATTTCCACTCACACACTAATTTGACATTTCTGCAATCCACTGTCTCAATTTGCATCCACACAGAGCTACCCCATAATACTTGAGATTTCTCTGTAGACTTGATAAGATGAGGGGAAGGGAAAGAAGCCTACTTCCTTGAGAATTTCCAGAAAGCAGGGTTTTAAAGCTTGAGGTCAATACATGCAAAAGTAGCCTTAGAGACAGGAAACTTAGACCAGAAACCTTTGATGACCACACCCTCCATTATGATTTGACAGAAGCGGCTTTGGATCACAGTGAGATGCTTGCATAGCCCCTTGCACATAGCATTGAAGAGGCAAAGAGCTGGAAGGCCGAGCAAGGATAGTGATAACATTAGAAGCATCATTGTCTTTACCTTGGGTTCTCGATATAAAAAGTGGTCATAAAACCTGATTTCTTGCTTTGCTCCCATGGATATTACTGAGATAAGAATGTGCTTTCTTTGATAAATGTACCATGAAAAAAATAATAACTCACATTATTGGAGCCACACTAAGAAACAGCACATAAGCTCCTGGAGTAGCCTTTTCTCTGACATGAAAGATCAGATTCCCCCCTTTCCTTTCCACAGTTTAATATCCTTTTTATTACTGTGTTGAAATCTTTTCTCAATTTATTTCCACTCCGTACAAAAATTAGGAGATAAGGGGAAAGGGTAATATTGCCTCATTTTTAATTTTATAGTAATTTCGCGGACTTTTTACAAAACGATCAGGGTTTTGTATATGTTTTTGTACATGTTGTTTTTAAGTCACATAATTATGAACATAAAGAAAAAATCAGCAGTGTCAACTTTATCTAAATAGTTGGTGGTTCTAACTAACCCGAAAGAGGAGATGGGGTGGGAAACCAGGGGCAGAGCGTGTTTCACCTGACAGGGCACAGACTGAAAACTGGCTCCACCTGAGTCTCGGCCACCTGGGACTGGCTAGGCGAAGCCAGAGGCAACTCCATTACCCCCCGGGGCTGGATTGGAGACACAGATGCCAGCCTGGTGGCCTTGTGTTAAGGGGTGGGTCCGGGTAGACTTTCGTATTCATTTTCATGACCCTCCCTTCTCAATCCAAATACTTTCTGAATCATCTCCCTACTTCCAAAGACATGGCTCCATTTTCTAGAATGAGGTCCGGGAAGCCTACAACCTCTACAAAGGAGCGGAAGCAAAGTCAGCTTCCATCCAGGTCTCTGATTCAAGGTCTTGCTCACAATCGCCTGAGAAATCACTTAACCTTGCCACGCTCCGGTTTCTCTTGTAACCCAGAAACACAGCCATGTGCAAGCCTCCCTCAGGGGAGTCTTGTGAGCAGTAAGTACACACACACACACACACACACACACACACACACACTCACATATCTGTATGAAAGCACTTTAGCTTCATAAGGTGCTCTAGCAGTATTTAAAGATAAAATCAGAGTAACTGAATAAGCCTACAGCTATAATGGGCCTGCTATCTGCACGAGGCTGCTAATATTAAACACCACGACCACGACTTGGAGCTGGTCTTCCCAGCTCGCTCCCCTCGGGCTCTGCTGCTGACTTTGGATTCTCTCTGCCTCAGCATTCATCCTTAAAACAATTTAAGGCGATGCACTCCCTTGCAGGTCTAAGAGGGGGTTGGGGGTGGGGTAGGGAATGAGGCTCAAGCCAAGGGATGTAATAAGCATAATTGAGAAAACAAATAACAAACCATCCCTCCAATGCACAATGACTAATTCTCCTCACATAAACGTCAGTTCAGTCCAAGAGTAAAATCACGAGAAATGATCTGATGTAAGGCATTTGCCTCGTCATAGTGACAGACTTTTTTTTTTTTCTTCTTTCTGGGTTTAGCCAGCCAAGAGGGAGAACAGAAGGTTTTAGGGAACGCCTATAACTTTGCCCTGAATAATTCGTGGTGGCTCCCATAAATTAAACAGTTGGGGTTATCTATGGGTGACGGCAGGCAGAGTGGAGTCATAAAATTTCCAAGTAACGGTGACTTCCTGAGCCCCTCTTCTAACAGATATTTCCAAACTGTTTTCCTTGACTCGGGGCCAGTAAAATGGATGGAACGCTTTCAATTCTCGTTTTCTTTCTTGGTGGGTAGCTTCAGAACGCTGGTGCTGCTCTGATGCCCGTCAGTGGCTGGAATCAAGGGCCAGGCGCCAGACAGCTTTCACAGAGGGGACACGTGGAGGGCCAAATTGGACCCTCCGGTGCCCACCGAGTGGCTCTGAGACCTGTGGGAAGTGGCAGAGGCGCTAACGATGCTGCAGCCGAGATGGTGCAGCAGAGCCCACCCTCCCTGGACTGCCACCCCGCGTTGCATCCTCACGCCCATCGCACTGCAGTGCATGGCGCTCTGGTCTTCACTCCCCCTGGCGCTATGCATGTGAATTGCACTCGCTGCAGTTAACACCTAGGAGTCACGAGAAATCCCTGTGTTTCGGGGTCATCGTCCAGTATCTCTGCTATATTGACAAGGAATATTTAAAAACTGAAGCTGTGATATAGATGGAGCCTGAGGAACTGTTTTTAAGCACCTTCCACTTAAAGAGAAAAAAATAGTACCACCAATGAGAAAGCGATGGTGGAGTATGGTGGCTGCACAACTGCATTGCACAGTTCGAGGGGCCACTATTCTCCGGCTACACCCAGAGAAAAACAGCAGCCCTTGGAGTTGTGCAAGGAAGAATTCCTGCCACGTCCCAGACATACCTAGGACACACTTCCTGCCAGGTCCCAGGTATACCTAGGAAACACTTCCTGCCTGGTCCCAGGTATACCTAGGAAACACTTCCTGCCGGGTCCCAGATATACCTAAAAAACACTTCCTGCCAGGTCCCAAGTATACCTAGGAAA